>JBBBDQ010029614.1:32500-198125 GCA_037127315.1 Ascarosepion bandense
TTATTCAAATTCTTTGAGGTTTCTCCTATTTATTTATTGTGGCAATTGTTACAGGTAATAAAGTAAATTCCTCCTTCAAGTAGAATATGAAGAAAAATATTCATTTTATGAGAGAATCAGATTAAAAAAAAAAGAAAGAATTTTTAAAACTTAATATTTTATTTAGTCAACCTCACACATTTAATATTTGATTTAACCCCCAATTTAACATCTGGTTTAGCTTCTTACTTTTAACATTTAATTTAACGTATTACTTTTTTTATTTTGAGGTAACCTGTTTGTAAAAGACCACTATTTTTCAACCTCCAATTGCGGTCGGTTTTCAATCTTGGCTAAACGCAATCGGATGTCTAACCGTACTGATGATCTGTGATACAGCGAAACAGATCTGTCTGCGGATAACTATATATTTTCCTGCTTATGGAGAGAGAGCCAATAACGAGGCGGTGTCGGCTCAGTTCATTCTCTTTACTACCAGTTATGAAAGCTCTTGCCGCGTGTTCGCTCTTTAACAGCGCCTTATTTTATTTTTTGCAATAATTATGTCGTACAGTAGAGAAGAATATATATATATATATATATATATATATATATATATATATATATATATGCTTTAAATATTTTGCTTGATTTTTTCCTTATGTCATTATGTAAGAGACTATTGTAAGTACCTTAATTTTATATCGATATGCCGTCATTTTAGACGGCATATCGATATAAATATTTTGCCGTCATTTTAGATGGCACGGGTTCACACGTATTAAATGATGGAGCAAAATAGTAGAGAAAATGAAAATAAAAATTGCTATCGAAAATCCTTTCCAAAACAACATCTCCCCCTTGTACATAAGAATATTGTCAGAATATTGTTTGCTGTTAAACAGGGATTTTTAAAGTGCTAATTTTAAAATACGTCTGGTCAGTTTCTGAAAGATAACTTTAAAAATGTTTCCGGAGATAAGAAAGATTTCGATAGAAACAAAGGAAAGAGTAATGAATTCTTTTGTCATATCTATCTTCCTGTATGTTAGTGGCTGCTGGACAATTTTTGACAGATAAAGAAGAGACTTAAAATGACAGTGATGTGATTTTACAGACAGATGCCGAGAACATCACGAACAGAACATTTGAACAACGAGAACGTGCTAAAAAAAGAAAAATAGAAGAAATCCAGTTGTACTTGAAATAAAAATAATTTTAAAAAATGACATTTCTTGAACACATTATAAAGAAAGCGGGCTTTGAAAGTTTAACACTCATGGGGCATATTCAAAGAAAGAGGGCTAAAGAAAACAGTGAATAATCAACGAAGGATGATAGTCAGAACTTGTTTATGAAGAAATATTTAAAATTGGGTTAAACGAAACGATAAATCCGATACACAACAATTTGTGCCCATTGTATAAATATAAAGTAGTGAATTTTGTTGGCAAAGTTTTTGATGTTTATTGTCTAAGAAATTTTGTTAAATTCAAAGATAGTATCAAGATTATATAACACAATTATTTTAAAGCAGATAGTCAGCACGAAATCTTCCTAAACTGAACTGTATTCCAGTAAATTCTTTTTAAAAAATCTGAGCAAAATTTTAAGAGTAAGAATAAGAATAAAGATTGATTCTGCTTTTTTACCTTTTTTGTATTTAACTAAATCTTAATCTTTTGCAGGGAGTTACGACATTGGAATTCAATTTAAAAAGAAGGAACGTATTTTATCTCCGGAAGGAAATGAAACATTATTAATTTCTTTTATGCTTTCATCTAGAAGATGAACAACTGATATTATTTTTCTTATCTCGAACTAATTTCCCTTTCGATTGGTTGCAAAAGGATAAAGTGTTTTTTTGTTTTTTTTTACTTCACGTTTTCGGCCTGAATCATTCTATCTTTTAAGTGCGATATACCGAGAAAGTTCCACAAAAATAAATAAATAAAATCAAGGCACACGGTTCGTAAGGAAACAAGCCTGAATGTCGGCGTAAATTAATTTTTTAATCGTTAAATTTGCTTATATTGGTTTTCAATTGCATGACTTTCTAAAATAAGTGCATCTTCGCTGAATTCTTTTTTGAATGTATACTTTCAAAATAATGTGGATTTCAACATCTCTGTATAGGTAAGATAGGTAGATATCCAATCCATCAGGACAACAAATAAAGCGAAGTTTGTTAAAATGGTTGGCTGTAAACAATACAAATAATTATAACCTATAATCTTTTCAGTCAAAGTTATTATTTATTCCAGGAATTGTTCGAGTAACTAAACTCTTTTTTGCGTTGCATCTCTTGTAATAACAATATCTGCAACGCAAAAATATACTACCTGTAAGGAAAGAGAAAGGAAGTATTACTAAATGTTAAAGAACAACAACGCGGAAGGAAATAATATGGCGGGCAGAAAATAGTAGTGAATATACTATTTATTTGACATCTGTTTATGTAAACAAACAAAAAGAGAGATCCGTCTATTTTTATGGATTATATATCCGAAAAAAACTATAAAACGGACTTTGGAAACAGTAATAAGAAGGGCAAAACAAAAAATGAATTAAGTAGTCTGAACAATCTTTCATGACAGCTCTTCTCAAAATTATAGACATTTCTTATCTACATATGTGCAATTATGCATAAATTTATAAAAACTGAAGTGAATGTAGATTAATACAAATCAGAATTTACGAGGATACTATATTCAGAAAAGTGTACATAAGCGTCGTAACCTTCTATTTTGTATGTAAAAATTAACATCTCTGAAAAATATTAAATTGGAGGATTCTGTTTGTTATTACGATCGCGCTCAAGTGATAAAGCCCGTTTACTGTGTGATTAGAAAATGAAAAACATCCAATTGTGAGATTTAGAGATTCTATGTCACTAGAGATCATAAAAGCGCACAATATAGACAAACGAAATTATTTCTACAAATTTCTCGGAAACACAAGAATGCTTTTTGACCTCCCAAATGTACAAAGTAAAATTCGATTTATGAATTGCAATTATCTAAATAATTGCTACAAGTTTCTACTCTTTCTTTCGGTTGACCTTTTCTTTCTAACAAATTTGATGCCATATTGGATATTTCAAAATTAAATGAGTTTATCTGCGATTTTACATTATCAGTTTCAATAAAATTAAAATCACATCTACTTGAAAATGTTATATTAATTCACAACAAACTATTTCAAGTATAACAGGAATTTGGTTTCACTATGTTTGTAGTATGTAGGAAATATCAAATTTTCTGAATTGAATTTAATGTCAATAAGGAATCTTTGTACTTAGAGGATCCTGGGTGGCCACGGTATATACTAGGCTCAACCTAAGTGATACTAAATTAGATTTTGTCAAACTCGTGGATCAAAGAAGAAAGGTGCATCGAAGGGCTGAGTTGGAAGGAGACCTCAATGCTACCAAGTGCAGATTCCCGCATAGCAGTGTGTCTGTGTGCATCCCCAATCTGCGCTTGGTATGAACACACGTTGAATAGTTGGGTTATAGAAAGATATTTAAGAACCTCATTCAAGAGGGAAGATAGAGTTTCTTACGTCTTCACGATTCAGAGCCATAGACATTTACGCCAAAATTAATTGATGAATAAACAATTTAGTATTGCGTTTTTATTTGTCTGTACAAGGATAACATTACGTGAGCTTAGAGAAAATAAAAGATTAGTTGCTAATAGACAGTTATTATATATTTATATCTACCGGCCTGATTACTTATGATAAATTTTTATTACGACAATATGTGTCATTCGGCAGGATTCGGCTCGGAACGAGAAACCGGGTAGCCGAGTTCGAATTCCAGTTGAATCCATTGTATTCACTTACGCGCAAATACCCTTGGGAAAGGTATTAATCCGTCTCTTCCTTCCAGTTATGGGTTAAATAGCAGGACAGATTGGGTTCTATAGCCTTGGTCGGCAACCAGTCTACCGCAGAAAGCAATGGCAACCTACTGCGGGATAATCTTCTGCCCAGTCAGTCATGTCTCGAAAAAAACATGATCGCCCGAGCGTGTTTCACGTATGGCACTTAACTGACTGACTGATATTTTTTAAAATTATTTCACCCCAAACAAGTTGGGAATACCACTAGTACGCAAGGGATTAAAGCGAATTAAAGTAAAAAAAAACTGAGAATGAGGGACTGAGAAAAGGACAAAAGATGAAGGAGATTCAAGAATGACGATTGATGTTAAGTTCATTAATGATATAGTAATAAGTTATTCATAGCAATATCATGGAGGAAATTGTGGAGAGTCATGATCACATACGTCTTGAAAGGAGATAGCGCATAAATAAAGTAGTCGTCATTTATAATTCAAAGGCTAAAGAAGAAATATTAGTGTTGAACGTGACAGGGCGTGAATGAATTGACGTCAAGTATCAAAGAATGAAAAGACAAAAAAGCGTGTTAACAATAAAAAAAAATTATGCACTTCTTTTACAAAGTTCTATACAATTAAAGGTGAATGTACTTTGCTGAAAATGAAACGTTGCCTATTGATAGTTGCTTTCCAGCAAAAGGATGTTTGTGTTTACGAATGATTTTTTCATGCGTGCTGTAAGTTGAATGGTAAATATTTTTTAAACCAGTTATGTTTGTATAACAGGAAGCATATTGAACGGCAAAGATTTTTGTGAACGGTTGCATTAGTGAGTTGGGTGGACAGGTTGGCATTAATGTTACTTGTCTGTTAAAAAGCTGTGCGTTTATAGTTTTCTGAACAAAACTGGAATCGACTCACAAGCTCATGTCATTTTTAGATTATAAAACAAAATATTTATTGCTTAAAACTAATTTTCTACTTAAATTTAAAGGTTTTCGTGAGCGATGGTACTGGATTTAGCGAAATGGTAAGATGCAAGTGGAAAGCAAACAAAATACTAACTTGTGTCTTGAATGATATTTTTACACTTGGTCTCGGTCCTGTTTTGTTTACTTTTACACAAAATCCTTTAGGAAAGCCGTGAACCCGTCTCTTCTATATCTAGATATCGGCTTACTAACGTACTAGACTAGATATTGTAACCTAGGGTGACAACCAGTGTAATAGAAGGAATCGCTAATGTTCAAACCCTGAAGGAGGAAACAGAAGTCAATCCTTTATCTTTCCACGTGGTCATAGCAATAAAAAAAAGGGTATCTGTGGAGAGTTATAATCGCTTACATCCTGAAAGGACATCACACACACACACACACACACACACACACACGGAGATAGAGAGAGAGAGAGAGAGAGCGTTAGAGAGACAAATTTTGTTGTATTCAACCTACAAGGTCTTCCAATGTACAAGTTATTTGAAAATTGAAAAAATACAATAAAATATTCAACCTTGTCGGTTAAATGTATCAAAAGCTGTTTGATGAATTCTTGGTACCTAAATACACCTTATATATATATATATATATATATATATATATATATATATATATATATATATATATATATATAACGTGGGGAGGAGAAATCGCGTGAAAACAATTAGCGAGAAACAGTTAAAATAAAATATCCCCCAACAAATGTAGAGACTTCACGATATCCTTCTGCCGGCAAAGAAAAAAATCTTTAAATAGTTATTGAAACCAGCTATTTGTAAACTTTTGAATCACTCGTTCCTATACGACTTGGCACAGGTTATATTCTCTACTAGGTGTTGAGCAATAGCCGATTCCATATTTGTAGAGAGAAGCTAACACATGTTATCTATTTTGCAAAGTCGTATTTTAGAAGGTACATGTTGATTAATTCTTGTTTCCAAATGTAAGGTTGTACGCCCCACATAACCAGCAGCGCACTGGCAATTAAATTCATTTACCAAATTACTTAATTTGATGTATGGCAATTCATCCTTACGAAACGACGGAAATGCAGACCTAGTCCAAAAAATATAACGCAGATCAACAGACGGAAAACACCCAGAAACCGCCTTGCTAACCTGCTTAACCAAGCTTTGGCCTTATCTCCAATCCAAGGAACCGTCAAATAAACTGGACAGTTAGAAGGCTCTAGAACTTTGGGAAAATGAAACTCCCTAGTCTTCTTATTAATAACATAATGAATAAGGGCTTCCGGATAGCCATTACGAAGAAAAATTTCCCTCTTATTCTTAAATTCAGAGTCCACTCTGGTAGGGAAACAAATTTTCAGCGCCCTATCCACTAAAGGTTTTGATAAGATTAATTTTCCTTGATGTAGGTGTAAACACACACCAACTCATATCCTGGCCAGTAAAGATAGGTTTACGATAAATACTTGTAAGAAAACCCCCTCTACTACGCTCAACAACAACGTCCAAAAAGGGCAAACAATTGTTCTTTTCCGCTTCCATAGTAAAGGAGTTAAGCCGATTGCGTAAGGAATTAAGCCTGTCGAAAAAAGTTTACGGATTCATTTTCATTTGAAAAAGTAGCAAAAATGTCATCAATGTACCTAAAATAAATAAAAGGTTTAGACACTTTGCCAAGGAACAATGACTCGTAGTAGCCCACAAAAATATTAGCTAACGCAGGGCCAAGGGGACTACCCATCTGGACTCCATCCACTATACATGACATTTTCAAAGCTAAACTCCAGAAAACTAGTACAAAGTTCGACAAATACATTCCTAGGAAAAGGAAGAGGAGTAATGTCACCCTCACATAACGAGTTTGCACAAATATCAATAGTTTCCCTTAATAGTACGTTAGTAAGCAGACTGAACACATCAAATGAGCACATAAAATCAGTTTCAGGGCATAGCTGTATGGCCAGTAAACGTTTAACAAACGAGAATGAAGCAGATATACAATATTTAGTATAAAATTTTGGTACTGGTTGTATGACATGCAAAAGCCACTGAGCCAAAGAATGATAGTATAGGTCTCAACGGAACGTCCTTCTTATGAACTTTAGGAAGACTATAAAGCCTCAGTCTAAGAGAACCAGAAGGTCTAAGCGTATCAAAGATCTCCTTAGAAAAGTAACCTTTTCTAAACAAACATAACATACATTTCTGGATTTTAATTTCGTTTCTATACATTTTTAACAAGTGTCTACAGGACCAATTTTTAGAAACTTTTCAGGGTCATTCAAAATACTCAACATTTTTATGTGCGTTGTGGTACAGTGGATATCGGCTCGGAACGAGAAACCGGGGAGCCGAGTTCGAATTCCAGTTGAATCCATTGTATTCACTTACGCGCAAATACCCTTAGGAAAGGTATTAATCCGTCTATTCCTTCCAGTTATGGGTTAAATAACAGGACAGATTGGGTTCTATAGCCTTGGTCGGCAACCAGTCTACCGCAGAAAGCAATGGCAACCTACTGCGGGATAATGTTCTGTCCCAGTCAGTCATGTCTCTTTCGAGACATGATCGCCCAAGCGTGTATCACGTATGGCACTTTAACTGACTGACTTGATCAAGTAAAACGACACCAGCACCCTTGTCTGGTTTACAGATATAAATATCATTATTAGATTCTTAAGACTTAATGGTCTTAAAATGAGTTTTTAACCAAACAAAATCAACTGAGTCAAGGGGGAGTTAACGATAAGCCAATCCTTCAACATGATACGGTGAGCGAGAAACATGATGTACAAGTTAAGAAAGCAACACGTCAAATTCTGCCAGTGTCTCCTCTTAATCAACTTTAATCGGAGGAATACAAAATTCCAACCCCCTAGCTGTAGGCCGAGAAGGAATGGTGTTAGTGGGTTTTTTGTTCAATTGAGTGTGTAGTGGCATGAGGGATTGGTCTGGGAACTGCTGCTACTATGGTGTAGGGGGTAAGTATAATAACTATGACCTCTCCCTTCATAGTTATTATACTATCTCGGCCTACAGCCATGTACGACACAAAAATGGACCTGTCTAATTTTCTCTGTATAACTCCACTCCGTTAATAATAATTTAAATGTTCTATGTTCACTGAACATTAAATGTTCATCCTTTGATAATGGCTTATGTAAGCCGAAAGCTCAGACCTGATAAAAAAATCAACAATTATTGCAATTTCTTGTCGTCTTTCCATGGCAACACTATCAAGATCATCAGATCATACGAACGGATCTTACACAAAATAAATAGATAGAACTTGTTTATATTATTCAATGAAACCTGTATCAATATATATATATATATATATATATATATATATATATATATATATATATATATCAGCTAAATAAATATATATATGATATAAAATATCATCTAAATAAGTTAAATTTTAAGATATGTAATTAAAAAGAGGGGTAAATTTTATAGATAAGAGCAAATAGTAAATCTATATATATATATATATATATATATATATATATATATATATATATACATATAGGATGGTCTAAAAGTATGTGGACAGTAGTTGAAATAGTTTTGTGTACTCCCCATAAAAAGAAATCCATTAGGGTCAAGTCATGTGAATATATGAGGCAATCAATTGGACCTCTTCGACCAGTCCATTTCTCAGGAAATGCTTCAAGATAGTCACGGAGTGCTGTTTTGAATAATGAGGAGTGGCCTCATTTTGTTGTAAATCATACAACCGATACACAAACCTATTTTAACTACTGTCTACCTACTTTTAGACCATCCTATATATATATATATATATATATATATATATATATATAATTCTTATAATTATTATTATAGCATACTACAACTTAATAGGTGTAAAGTTTCGGTGTTTAATACACCATCATCAGGCAGTGAAATGTGCTAAATGTACGTGGTTATATATATATATATATATAGATAGATAGATAGATAGATAGATAGATAGATAGATAGATAGATAGATAGATATTTAAAAATATTAAAATGAAGTAAAATTAAAGAAACCCATCAAATGAGATGAATAAGGTGGGAGTTAATTATATTTTAAAAGAATTGTGTGTATGAATTCATACAACCAATGTATCAATGTGTTATCAAAGAAGACTAGACATAACAAAAGTTTAAACCGCAAAGAAATAAGACAGTAGCATAGCATATAAAAAGCGAAGAGTTGGAAAAATTAAAATAAGAATAAAACATAAAGGATAAGAAAAATATAAAAAAATAAAATATTCCTTAAAGACACCCAAAATATAAGAAAATAAAAAAATTTCCTTAAAGACAAAACATTCTTTAATAGAAAGACACCCAAATAGATAAGAAAGAACATAAGTGAACTTTTAGAAACATAAGTACTAGATAAAAGATGACAATGGTGAAAAAATATCAGCTAAATAAGTTAAATTTTAAGATATGTAATTAAAAAGAGGGGTAAATTTTATAGATAAGAGCAAATAGTAAATCTATTGAGATTATTTCATATTTAAAAGTATGAAAATTCTATGGTAGCAAAAATTAGTGATTTCATTACGTTGGTTTAATAATTTAGTTTTGGGAAATGTAATTATATAGATTTTTCTCGTAAGCAAAAGAAACATTTCATGTAACAATTTTCATGTTCTAGATTTTGTTAATATTTTCCATTTAACTGTAAGAGTTTTATTTTCATTTTTCAATTACCAGTAGTATTTAGAGAGAGAAGTAAAAGTACTATATATTTCCTTATTGAAAGATTGGTTACGATGATAAAACCGTGTCTTAAAACTATTCTTTGTACAACCAATATATTGTTTGGAAAAATTTGAATATTATTAGTTGATATGGTAGTTTGGTATACTATGGAATTTGTAAATCATTTTTTTTTTTTTTTTTTTTTTGCAGCAGACATACGTTAGGGTTATGACAATTGCAAGAATTAATGTTATTATCTTTATAAGTTTGTTATGATTAATATCCTTATTTTGTTTTAGAATTTTTTATTGTATTTTTATTGTGTTTTTGTGTATTATTGTGTTTTTTTATTGTGCTTATATTGTGTTTTGTGTATCATTGTGTTTTTTATTGTGCACTTATAATCTTGATATGATAGTAAAAAATACAAAAATATCCTATAGGTGAAACAGTGTTGATAGCAAACAGTCACAATTATTTAATTATTTCGATATCTAGGAAGAGCACTAACGGAGGGTGGAAAGTACGAAGGCACATTGCGATAGCAAAAGTTGCCTTCCAAAAGTTGAACAAAGTATTCTTCTTTTATGTGCCGTGATCATTCAGGACGTAGGCGATCATGACCTTCTACATCTCCCTATCTCTTGTAGCTCTTAGCACCTTTTCTCTTGGTACTTCTCCCAAACTCTGCTTTGCTAACCACTTGCTCAAGCCCATCAAGTATATCACACGTTGCTTTCCCTTGTCTTTCTTTCTCTCTTCCCATTCTGTGAGTACCAGAATTTCCAAGCCTTCCTTCCTTATTACATGTCCCGGAAATTTCAGCATGCTCCAAAAACTTCCAGATGTTAAGTATAAGTTTTATTTTAATTTCCATCCTCTCCAAAACCTCATTGTTGCTCGCATGTTCGGTCTATGGTATCTTCAGTATCCTTCTGTAGAACCACATTTCGTTTCAATTCTTTCACCACGTTTCAATTCTTTCCTTCATCATTGAGGATATTGTCCAGCATTTGCTACAATTTTGATGGACAGATATCACATAACAGTCTAGTACTCTCTTCTTTGTTTCCAACAAAATTTTCCTGTCTCTCAATGCTCTACTCAGCCTTTGGAATGCGTCTTTGACCATGCCAATACTGGCCGTCCTGTGTTAAAACACTGCCAATACTGGCCGTCCTGTGTTAAAACACTGCCAATACTGGCCGTCCTGTGTTAAAACACTGCCAATACTGGCCGTCCTGTGTTAAAACACTGCCCAGCTACTTACATTTTTTGCACCTGTTTGAATTTAGTATCCGCGACTTAAACAAAATGTACTAAACTGTTAGACAGTATCAGTCCTCCTTTATGGGAGTGAATACGGGACAATTTTCTCACTGATGAGACTAGATGCAACACAAATGTGTTTCTACAGAAGGATGCTGAGAATACCATGGGCCAAATATGTGAGAAACGACGAAGTTCTATAGACAATCGCAACAAAAAGAACTATTAAGCTAAACGTCAGGAAGAGACAATTACATTTTCTGGAGTACATAATGAGAAAAGAGGGTTTGGAAAATTTGATGCTCTCAAGACTGATTGAAAGTAAGAGAGATAAAGAAAAGAAACACACAACCTACTTGACGAATATGAGTGAATGGATGGCGAAGCAGGGCTTGGGAGAGATGGCAAAAATACAAAAGTTATTAAGAACAACAAAGGACAAAAACGTATGGAGAGACATTATCAACAACGTCCTGAATTGGCTCTTTGGCTAGAAGATGATCATCTGATTATCACGTCCGATACAATAAGCTAACTTAGACAATATATATATATATATATATATATATATATATATTAGTCATCTACAAGCAATCCTGTTTTCCTGTATCACAGTTTATCAGTGTGGCTAGATACATCCACTTGCTTCTGGCCGGTATCGAAACTCGACAGATTTGGTGTCAGTCGGAGTCGCTACCCACTAAGTCATAGGCGCATGGAATCAGAGAAGGGAAATTTTAACATGTTGTATATAAGCAGTGTATACAGACGCCAGTCACCGAAAGAACTCAATTCATTTGAAGAGAAACGCATATATATATATATATATATATATATATATATATATATATATATATTAATCACATATGTTTGTGTGCGCATGCGGCCACAGCACGTTGAAACACCTGTTCCCGTACGATCACCGAAATTAAACAACGTCGTGCCTGCTCAGAACCTAGATCAATAACAGCTTCGGAACACCAGGTGCTGTAAATTTGAATGTGCCGGTGGTGTGATGGATAATGACTTGCGAGACATATGAATCCGCCTCTTCTCTTCCAGCTATGGGTTAATTAATAAGATTTGGATCACTAAATTGTTATTTTCACCAAACAAAAAGAATTCTGACAATCCAAAAATATTTTCTAGTTTTAAGTAACCTGCAAAAGGTCAATAAACTGTAGAAAATGAATCAATCAATATGGGTTTGTATGTATATGTATCTGTGTGCGTGTATTCGTGTGTATCTGTGTATTTGTGAGTGTAAGCATTTTTGCGTATGTGTATAATACAAGCTTTTGTTTCATCAAGCAATTGATCAAACATTATATAATAATGTAAATAATTCATAAGAAATCATTGATTAAATCCTTGAGAATCTCTTGGAAATTCAATTCTTAGCATTGAATACTGTTGCCATATTTGGTCTGGTGCTCCTGCTATGTATCTAGTGATTCTTGTCAAAATCCAAAAAAGGATATGCAATTCAATCGATCCTGGCAGGCAACTTGTTCTTAGTCATTTTCTCACTGACGTGATGTAGCTTCCATTTGTCTGTTCTACAGATATTTTCATGTTAACTGCGGGTACGAGCTTTTTTGTCTTTCTTGGTGCCACGTCTGCATGGCTTTTAGCGTGGTACTAGATTGGCAACTAGGTTTCACCGTTTTACTGTTAAAACTAGCTAGATGCAATCGTCATTTCTACTTTAACAATTTCTTATTGCAACTTCCACCTGTGGAACTTCCTTCTGATTCCTTGCTTCCCTCTTCAAAAATTTAAATGCAACGTCAATCGTCATGTTTTCTGCCCTTTCATCAATGCCCTCCATTCTCAGTCTTCTGATTCTCCTTCATTTTCACTCCTTCTAACCCCTGCATACTAGTGACATTACCACCTTGCTTGAAGTGAAATGGTTGAAAAGAATTTTCATCAAAAACCTCCATATTCAGAATTCTGAATCCCTTTTCTTAATTCTGTCAAAATATTTATTATTCAAATAAGGATATATTTTTGAACTTCTTAGTATGTAAATATTGCAAAATTATTTTTAAATATTTTCCAGCAGTTTCTAGAACATTTTACTGAAGTAACTATGTTTCAATTGAACTAGATGTTTCCAGATGTAAATATTGCAAAATTATTTAAAAATATTTTCCAGTAGTTTCTAGAACATTTTACTGAAGTAACTATGTTTCAATTGAACTAGATGTTTCCAGATGTAAATATTGCAAAATTATTTTAAAATATTTTCCAGTAGTTTCTAGAACATTTTACTGAAGTAACTATGTTTCAATTGAACTAGATGTTTCCAGATGTAAATATTGCAAAATTATTTTAAAATATTTTCCAGTAGTTTCTAGAACATTTTACTGAAGTAACTATGTTTCAATTGAACTAGATGTTTCCAGATGTAAATATTGCAAAATTATTTAAAAATATTTTCCAGTAGTTTCTAGAACATTTTACTGAAGTAACTATGTTTCAATTGAACTAGATGTTTCCAGATGTAAATATTGCAAAATTATTTAAAAATATTTTCCAGTAGTTTCTAGAACATTTTACTGAAGTAACTATGTTTCAATTGAACTAGATGTTTCCAGATGTAAATATTGCAAAATTATTTTAAAATATTTTCCAGTAGTTTCTAGAACATTTTACTGAAGTAACTATGTTTCAATTGAACTAGATGTTTCCAGATGTAAATATTGCAAAATTATTTTAAAATATTTTCCAGTAGTTTCTAGAACATTTTACTGAAGTAACTATGTTTCAATTGAACTAGATGTTTCCAGATGTAAATATTGCAAAATTATTTAAAAATATTTTCCAGTAGTTTCTAGAACATTTTACTGAAGTAACTATGTTTCAATTGAACTAGATGTTTCTAGATGTAAATATTGCAAAATTATTTTAAAATATTTTCCAGTAGTTTCTAGAACATTTTACTGAAGTAACTATGTTTCAATTGAACTAGATGTTTCCAGATGTAAATATTGCAAAATTATTTTAAAATATTTTCCAGTAGTTTCTAGAACATTTTACTGAAGTAACTATGTTTCAATTGAACTAGATGTTTCCAGATGTAAATATTGCAAAATTATTTTAAAATATTTTCCAGTAGCTTCTAGAACATTTTACTGAAGTAACTATGTTTCAATTGAACTAGATGTTTCTAGATGTAAATATTGCAAAATTATTTTAAAATATTTTCCAGTAGTTTCTAGAACATTTTACTGAAGTAACTATGTTTCAATTGAACTAGATGTTTCCAGATGTAAATATTGCAAAATTATTTTAAAATATTTTCCAGTAGTTTCTAGAACATTTTACTGAAGTAACTATGTTTCAATTGAACTAGATGTTTCCAGATGTAAATATTGCAAAATTATTTTAAAATATTTTCCAGTAGTTTCTAGAACATTTTACTGAAGTAACTATGTTTCAATTGATCTAGATATTTCCAGATGTTATTTGACTGCTGCACATAACACACATAATGTAATTTTTTATCTTTTGAAAATCTATTTTGTCTATTATATCATCAATGAGTAATTAATAGAATTCATGAAACGTAGTCACCTTTTTCAATTTACTAAACATAGCTTGGGTTTGGTATAAGGCCATAAGTATGGGGGACCCAGTGAGTATCAAACTCACTACTCAGTAGTAATGTTAACCATGACTATTACGTCAACAATCACTCCACGTTGAAATACATGAAACGTGATCAGCTGGAAAGCATATTAGAAAGCAAAACATAAATATCATGTCAATTCAAAATTGGTATATTTTGAATCACTAACAATAAAGTTTGAAAATATGGTAATCTAATGTTTTGTCCCGAAATGGAAATAGTAGAAATTCAATCCCAGAATGCCTGGCTTCTACTTTCTTATTTGGAGTTCCAAGTATAATATTGGATCTGACACTTTCAGAAAATTTCGAATGAATTTGTTTATTTCGCTTGAGTACGTTCTCTAAATCTATCGTGCTTCCTTTAGATTAGACTAAACTTTCTCTTGAAATAATCATTACGATCCTTCTTATAGTGCAGTACTGCCCAAGGCACGAAATAGTCTCTTTTCCAGCTGAACTCAATATACCAATAGCCTATATATGCTCGAACTACCCAGCTTTGGAATTGAACTTAGTTCTACGGAGTTAGAAGGAAACTGAGATTAAGAATCAATATGTCTGACTACCAACCTCAGCCCGCAGGACTGGGTTTCAAAAGAAACGAAGAATAAATATACGCAATGCGCTTCAATGCCTGGCAGCTTCAGAATAACAAAGACAACATCTTGCATCTAATGTTTCATCCAGGAAAGAGGAGAAGAAAGATTTGCCTTCTTTGTCAATATAAACTTTTGTTATTCTAAATTAGATATTCAAACAGCATCCGAAAGACAAAACTATTTACATAAACTGGTACAGCAAATATAGTCATAAACAAACAGTCAAACGTCAGAGACATTTATTTCACTAATTGATAAACATTTTCTCAAAAGGCTTTTCTAATTATTGTTAAAAAGAAAAAGAAAACTATTTTTTGCTGATTATGCATATAGACTCATTTATTGACAAATACATGATTTTGTGTAACAATCTTTTTATAGAAGATACAATACCAGAAATTATAGACGGGACTTTTCTAATGAGATGTGCAAGATATTGGCTCGGAATGAGAACTCGGAGAGCCGAGTTCGAATTCTAGTCGAATTCATTTAATTCACTTACGCACATTTGGAAAAGGGATTAATCCATCTTCTCTCCTTCCAGCTATGGGTTGAACAGCAGAACAGATTGGGTTCTATAGTGTTGGGTGACAACCAGTCTACCGCAGAAAGTAATGGCAACCTAGTGCGAGAAAATTTCTGCTTAGTCAGTTATGTCTTGAAAGAAACATGATCGCCCAATCGTGTATCCCGTATGGCAATTAAGTGACTGACTTGTTCGAATGTGCCGTATACATCATTGTGCTAATTAATTGAAACAACTGCTTTAGTTGCCTTTCTTTCACCATACTGTCAGTTTTAGGCCTACTGGAGTGGTAGGGTGTAATCGATTTCTATTTTTTCCTCAGATTTGGGCATTTGTAGTGGTGTGCAGTAATATTTTCAAGGTGTGTAATCAAATTTCATTGGCGTTGAAAAATACTGCGCCATACGTGATTGCTTCAGATTTTTATCATGCCCATACTCTATTGTCTCGATTGTCGATTAGTTGTCCTACGTTTATGTCTGTGATGGATGTTACTCCAAGGAAGTATGCGAAAATTGTAACGCTGCATGAACACACTGGCAAGCATTACAGTGAGATCGCGAATATTGTTGGTGTCAGCTTTAAACTGTTAGTTGTGTTATCAAGGCTAACAAACAAAGTGGTTCCATCAGTCCAAAACGTAAACGAAAATCCGGTCGGAAGAGAAAAACTATGCCAAAAGACGACGTGTATGTGATCAGGGAAAGTGTAAAAGATCCTAGGAAGACATTATCAGTTTGTTTCAATTAATTTGCACAAGAGTGTACTGACCAGAATGGACGTTGCTTAATATTGGTGATCACAGAAAAAATGTTTTCCTTCCATGTCATGTTAATCTAAGGCTTTATCTTGGGATTCTTCTGCATACAAGAGTTAGATCCTTAGATTTCATTTTGGCTTTAAATAAACGGCAAAGGGTTTATATGCCGTAGAAAACAAAACTGTCAATCAACGTTTATTGTAATTTCTACTCAGAACCTTTCTCTCAATTTCCTTCATTCTTAGTATCTCCTTGTGTTTTGGGGGCTTTATTGCCTTGCTAGGCGTAAAATGATTTATTAAAAAAATGGGTTTTTCTTTGAGGGAACGATAAAGTTGATATCTGTTTTTATTAATTTTCTCCCAGTCGTCTTTCTTTTATTCTTTATCCATTATTAGTACTTTATTCGGGTTTGTGTGTGTGAATGTGCGTGTGCGTGTGTGTGAGAGAGAGAGAGAGAGTGAGAGAGAGAGTATCTTTCGTAGGATGAAAGAAGATCAGTTAATCTGCTGTTAGTTAATTCAGTCATAAAAAGGTTATTTTCTCTCTGATTGTTCTCTTTCATATATGTTTCTCACTACGTTATTATTTCTCTTATGTGCTGTGTTCCTTAAGAATGTTGGCGATCATTACTCTCCACAATTTCCTGCGCTTTGTAGCTTTTAATAAATTTTGTCTTTTTGTTATCGCTCATAGAACTTGTTCCACATTAAATTTACTCAAGCTCTCTCGGTAGGTTATGCGCTATTTTCCTCTGTCCATCTTGACGTCAGTTGGATATTGCATAACAGTTCAGTACATTTTTATCTTTGTTCCTAACAATTTTTTCTTTTCCGTAATACTTTGCTTAACTTGTGGAAGACATATTTTGCTACGCCAATGCACTTTCGGATTTCAGTGTCGCAATTCCCGTTCTTTGCTTAAATATTTACATTGTTGCATTTATTCGATTTTGCCATCTCCATTATCAATTTCCTTTTTGGTTTGTTCTTTTTCCTAACAATCATGAATTCTGTCTTCTTGCAATTGAGGTCTCTTCTTCTCGATTTCCTTCCATACTTACTGTATGAGTTCTTGTGGATTCCTTTTTATGTCTGCTATCAACACTATGTCATCAGCATTATCTTATGTCGTTAAGGTTATGGCTGCCATTAATGAATATTTGTAGGATTTTTGATTCTCTTTTATTTTTGTATATTTATTGAATTAATTTCTATATTTATTCAAACAGTTTTCTGTCAGCATAGGTTCTAGATTGTTCTAATCAGTCAGTCAAGTGCCATACGTGATACAAGCTTGGGTGATCAGGTCTCGAAAGAGATATTACTGACTGGACAGAAGATTTTCCTGCAGTAGGTTGCCATTACTTTCTGCGGTAGACTGGTTGCCAACCAAGGCTATAAAACCCAATCTGTTCTTCTATTTAACCCATAGCTGGAGGGAGAAACGATGGATTAATACCTTTCCAAAGGTTATTTGCGCGTAAGTGAATACAACGAATTCGACTAGAATTTGAACTCGGCTCTTCGATCTCTCATTCCTAGCCGATATCCACTGCACCACAACGCACATCATCTGCATCACAACGCATATCCTAGTTGTTAACGCACATGTTCTAATATCCTTCCCAAATTTATTATGGTTATCTAACTGTTCCAACAATTCTTTGTGGCGTACTTTTTCAAACCATTTTGCATAATCTATTAAGCGCAAATGTACATCCTTGTATTGCTCTTTCTTATATAATTCGGAGAATAAATATTGTATCTCCTCTCAACTCCCACCACCCATGCAGCGTAAAGAAAAGGATCGTCCACGACTTACAACATCGAGCAAAAGACATAAGTGGCGACCCAGAGGCATATGAACAAGAAATGGTCAGTATAAGCAGTACCCTACAGTGTAATAGCTACACTGGATACGGGACAGCAGTTCCAACAAATGCAAAAGAAAGGGTACAAGAGGATAACAACAAACAGAAAACTGACTCGGTATGCCTACCCTATATCAAGGGATTATCGGAAAGAACACAAAAGTTCTGTGGTCTATATAATATCAAAACGACCCCTAAAAGTTGTTCAACGCTTCGCAGATACCTCTCCTGAGTAAGGCCTCAAATGCAGGTAAGCATGACTAAAGACTGTGTGTACGCAGTGTCTCATTCAGCTGTGGTAAGAAATATAGAGAAGAAACGGGCCACCCCCTTAAGATATGGCTGAAAGGCCGTAACACAAAGGCAAATAGTAAAATCAGGCATTGCTGACCATATATGACGGTAAAAGATAGATTACCTTCCCTTGTATGTATGAAGTTGAAATAATAGATAGAGAACATCACTGGAAAATACGAAAACTTAAGAAATCAGTACATATGCTGCGCCACAAAAATCTCTTAGGCCAACCAAATGATTACAATATGAAAACCAGTAATCCGGAGTGCTACAGAAAACTAATTACAAGCATCAAGATTATCATATGAGCTCTTTTAAAAAATGGTTAAAGAAACATTTTTATATATACACAGGTTCGATTGGTTGCTCCCAACTAATCATAATTTAAAACATAGTTAAATTTTATTTAAACCAATCAAGTCACATGAACACAGGCTTCATTGGTTGCTCACAATCATAATTTGAAACATTGGTAAACAAAGAAAGTTTTATTTGAACAACTCAAAACACATCAACACAGACTCCATTTGATACACAAAACGAATCATAATTTGAAACAGATAAAGAAATAAAAGTTTATTTAAACACTGTAGGACACACACACAAGGGTTCCATTGGCTGCTCACAAATAATCATAATTTGAAACAGATAAAAAAAAACTTTTATTTTAACACAGCAGAACACAAACACACAGGTTCGATTATAATCATAATTTGGAACATAGGTAAAAAAAGTTTTCTTTAAAGATCTCAGAATACAGGTTCCATTGGCTGCACAAAACTAATTATAATTTGAAACGTAGGTAAACAAATAAAGTTATATTTAAATATCTAAGAACACATCAACACAGGTTCCATTAATCGCTCACAATCATAATTCGAAACATACATAAAAGAATAAAGTTTTATTCAAACAAAAAAACATCAACAAAGACGGCATGTTTCCCATCCAACTAATCATGATTTGAAACATAGATGAAGTAATAAGTTTTTTATTTAAACACCTCAGGACACATCAACACAGGCTCCATTAGCTGCTCACACATAATCATAATATGAAACACAAGAAATCATTTAAAAATTTACTTAATCATCTCAAAAAGAAAAAATTATTGCCATAAAACATTTTTGAAGGAAAAAATTTTTCTCAGCAAAACATTTTTTAATACAAACTAGAAGACATTTTCAGGTTTCTAAAATGAAAAAGAATAAAAACAAAAAATGTTCATTAAAATCTAACTAAATCAACATTCTCACTATAACCAAATATTAAAAAAGTACCTTAAAACCCCACCTTTTTGGCATTAAATAACCCACAGAGGTTGATATGCCGTTAAACCAAACTTAAACTCAAACTGACTAAATCAACATTCTCACTATAACCAAATATTAAAAAAGTACCTTAAAACCCCACCTTTTTGGCATTAAATAACCCACATTGGTTGATATGTCGTTAAACAAAACTTAAACTCAAACTGACTAAATCAACATTCTCACTATAACCAAATATTTAAAAAGTACCTTAAAACCCCACCTTTTTGGCATTAAATAACCCACAGAGGTTGATATGCCGTTAAACAAAACTTAAACTCAAACTGACTAAATCAACATTCTCACTATAACCAAATATTAAAAAAGTACCTTAAAACCCCACCTTTTTGGCATTAAATAACCCACATTGGTTGATATGTCGTTAAACAACACTTAAACTCAAACTGACTAAATCAACATTCTCACTATAACCAAATATTAAAAAAGTACCTTAAAACCCCACCTTTTTGGCATTAAATAACCCACAGAGGTTGATATGCCGTTAAACAAAACTTAAACTCAAACTGACTAAATCAACATTCTCACTATAACCAAATATTAAAAAAGTACCTTAAAACCCCACCTTTTTGGCATTAAATAACCCACATTGGTTGATATGTCGTTAAACAAAACTTAAACTCAAACTGACTAAATCAACATTCTCACTATAACCAAATATTTAAAAAGTACCTTAAAACCCCACCTTTTTGGCATTAAATAACCCACAGAGGTTGATATGCCGTTAAACAAAACTTAAACTCAAACTGACTAAATCAACATTCTCACTATAACCAAATATTAAAAAAGTACCTTAAAACCCCACCTTTTTGGCATTAAATAACCCACATTGGTTGATATGTCGTTAAACAACACTTAAACTCAAACTGACTAAATCAACATTCTCACTATAACCAAATATTTAAAAAGTACCTTAAAACCCCACCTTTTTGGCATTAAATAACCCACAGAGGTTGATATGCCGTTAAACAAAACTTAAACTCAAACTGACTAAATCAACATTCTCACTATAACCAAATATTAAAAAAGTACCTTAAAACCCCACCTTTTTGGCATTAAATAACCCACATTGGTTGATATGTCGTTAAACAACACTTAAACTCAAACTGACTAAATCAACATTCTCACTATAACCAAATATTTAAAAAGTACCTTAAAACCCCACCTTTTTGGCATTAAATAACCCACAGAGGTTGATATGCCGTTAAACAAAACTTAAACTCAAACTGACTAAATCAACATTCTCACTATAACCAAATATTAAAAAAGTACCTTAAAACCCCACCTTTTTGGCATTAAATAACCCACATTGGTTGATATGTCGTTAAACAACACTTAAACTCAAACTGACTAAATCAACATTCTCACTATAACCAAATATTAAAAAAGTACCTTAAAACCCCACCTTTTTGGCATTAAATAACCCACAGAGGTTGATATGTCGTTAAACAACACTTAAACTCAAACTGACTAAATCAACATTCTCACTATAACCAAATATTAAAAAAGTACCTTAAAACACTCACCTTTTTAGCATTAAATAACCCACAGAGGTTGATATGCCGTTAAACAAAACTTAAACTTAAACTCATTTCAAAACACATCAACAGAGGATCTATTATAACAAACCATAATTTAAAACATAGGTAAACAAATAAAGTTATATTTAAACAACTCAGAACACATCAACACATGCTAAATTGGTTAAATACCACTAATCATAATTTGAAACAGGTAAACAAATAAAATTTTATTTAAACATCTCAGAACATATAAACACAGTCTTCATTGGTAGCATACAGCAAATCATTTTCAAATATAGGTAAACAAATAAAATTCTATTAAAAAATCTCAAATTTTTAGATTCCAATGAATATAATTTCTGTTTGAAATACACCAGAGTATTTTGTTTGCTGGAAATAGTAAGTTTAGTCATTTAATTTTCAATTAATCTAAAATTAAAGTTTCAAGAATTTTTTTTATTTTTAAAAATTCAATTTATTTCTTCATTATTGAAAATGAAGTAGAGTACCTACATCAATACAGGCTCCAATATTTGCACACAACTAATAAAGCAACCAACGAAGCCTGTGTTGATGTGATCTGGTTTGTTTAAATAAAACTTTACTGCGTTATAAGTCAACGAATAATGTTTTACTGAAAAACTTCGGAACACATTAACACAGGCCCATTGTTTGTACAAAACTAATCATAACTTGAAATATAGATAAACGAATAACGTTTGATTTAAACATCTCAGAACACAGATACACGCGCTCTAATAGTTGCCTTCATCAAAACCTAATTTGAAATATTCGTAAACAAATTAAGTTCTATTTACACACCTCAGAACTCTTCCCCAGAGTCTCCATTGGTTACACAACTAATCGGGGAGCTGAGTTCGAATTCCAGTTGAATTCGTTACATACACTTACACGCAAATATCCTTGAGAAAGGTATTAATCTATCTTCTCGCTCCAGGTATGAGTTGAATAAGAGAACAAATTGGGTTCTCTAGCCTAGATTGGCAACCAGTCTACCGCAGAAAGAAAAGGTTAACAAACTGCGGGATAAATTTTCAGCCTAGTCATTCATGTGTTTTTCGAAAAACTAATCGCTCGGGCGTGTATCACTTGTGGCGCCTAAATAAACCATTATTTGAAACATAGGTAAAGAAATAGTTTTATTTAAACTACTCAGAATACTTCCACACGGGCTACATTCGTTGCACACAACTAATCATAATTTGAAACTTATATAAAAAAAATACAGTTTTATTTAAATACCTCATTAAACTTTCACACTGGCGCCATTATTTGCTCACAATCTCGATGATGCTCAATTTGTGCTAATTTCCAAGAATTTTCTGCTTTCTTTTGTGCCAAACATGGGTGCTAACGGAATTTTAATTTTTTTTTTTTTTCTTAATTTTTTCTGCAGTCATCCTGGACTTGCGTGTTTGATTTGATCCTTGTGGACCGGGATATACATTACGTTTTCTTGCGCTGCTACCTTTTTCATAAAAATTCAGTAATTAATAATAAGCATTTTTAACATCTACATGAAAAGACAAACCAACTTTATTTAAAAGAAAAATATAAATTAAAACTTAATAAAATATTCTTTAAGTCCATAGATGGATTTTAATTCTGTGGATAAACTGTGGAAGTTTGTACAGTTAATTTCTATTGTATGTATGGCTAGCCACTCGAGGATGCCTCTCTACAAGACCGACTAGTTAATTCCCATTGCAGACACCTGCCCAGGCACAATTGTGTTTGTTCAACACCAGCAGTCCACCTATGGTTTATATTGCAACTATTTTGAGTGGACCTGAGCGTTATCCGGCATGAACAACAATCAGCAGGGCCAGGGTCACCCAAACCCTCGGTCACGATGACTTGTAACTTTGAGCTAGCACAGCCATCGACGGCTCCTCCTATCCAAGTTCACTCACTTCACTAGTACAGCTTTTCAAACACTTTCCAAAGGTGCTGCATGATGGGATCGCCTCCTCCAGACCGATAACATCAAATCGATCTGGGCTTCATGGCCAGAAAGCGAACGTTCTAACCACTCTTTCATGCACCCATACAGTTAATTTATGGACACCCTATACATATTTCATTCGCTGTAACAACTGTCTGCTGGTTTAACCAATACATCATTTACTTATATATATATATATATATATATATATATATATATATATATCCTACCACTGTATGTACAGGATACTCCTTTGGATTCTTCTATACCCACACTGCATGCTGATATATATATATATCTATATATATATATATATTATGGCGTTAAAGACAAAAGATTTTTTACTATAATCGGCCATGTCAAATTGTAAAACAGAAACACCAGTCGGCCGGTTTCGTCCCCTCTCATCAGAACTGTAAAACGGGGGTAAATTATGGAAAGAAAATCTGTTATGGGTGAAACGAATGAACGGAAGAGGAATTTTTTTTTACTAAAAGTTGTTACATCTAAAGATGCTAGAGACCCAGCAAAGCAAGCGCAAGCAAACACTTCCTTTGTTTACAAAGAGAGGGCTACGTAGGCCTTATAAACAGCGTCTCTAACACCTTCAGATGGAATAACGAGTATGATCTGGCCAAAACGGAAACGAAGTTCACACTAAAATTTGCAACACAGCTTGGATTATTTATCAAATGATCAGCCATGGAAGACCCTTATGTATTTAGAATGGCATCACAAGAAGAAAACTTCTTATTGAGTATTTTAGCAATGTTATTTAATCCTAACATCCAAACGCTGTGTTGTTCTACCTATGTAGTCGGCCCCACAACTACATTTAAAATGGTAAATAACAGAGTTAATATGGTGGGCAGGGTAGAACGTCTTTACGCATAAATGGAAGGACAGATCTAGTTTTAAACGAAACATGTACAATGGTTGCATAATAACACTCACGTGAACTTAATGAAATTCACTTGGCTAACGTGTCACTAACATTACCCAACCAAGGTATTCGGAGATAGACTGGACATTTTAATTAATCTTAAATATTAGAAATATTCAACTCATCAGATCGATTTTTTTACAAAAATGAATGGGTTTAAGTTATCCAAACGGAAGTAATAGTCGGGGGAAGAAGAAGGAAAACATTTTCTTGTTCAGAGAGAGAGTAAAGTTTACAATGTTAACATTAAAACACTGATGCCATGGTTACAATAGTGAGCTTTCGAAAAAAAAATCAGACGATAAGTTGACCTTGGATTGAGATTTTTTAGGGTTGAACATTTTCAAAAGCAGGACAATAAATTTCTTCTTATATGTGCCTTGTCTTTTCAGAACGTAAGCGATAATGGCCTTCCACGTCTCCCTATCCCTAGTGCCGTTTAGCACGCTTTCACCTGTTACACCACGCAACCCCCGCTCTGCCATCCATCTGCTCAGTCCCGTCAAGTATGTTACCCGCTGCTTTCCTCTGTCTGTCTTTCTCTCTTTCTGGCCTGTTAGAATCTGATTCTCCAATCCCTCCTTTCACTTTGCATGTCCCAGGAACTTTAGCTGTCTTTTCCTGATGCTCATTATTAATTTCCTTTTCGTTTCCATCCTTTCTAAAACTTCATCATTGCTCAGATGCTCGATCCATGATATCCGCAGCATCCTTCTGTAGAACCACACTTCAACTGCTTCAAGTTTTTGCCTTCACCTTCGATGACATTGTCCAGCATTCGCTGCCATATTGAAGTGCTGATATCACATAGCAATCAGTACTCCCTTCTTTGTTTCTACTGAAATGTTCCTGTCTTTTAATATTCTACTCAGCTTCTGGAATTTATCCTTCGCCATGCCAGTTCGCCTTTGAATCTCTGTCTCGCACTTCGTCTTCTGTTAAAAGACTTCCCAGGGATTTAAATATTTGTACCTGTCTGATTTTACTATACCTCACCTGTATTTGGCATTTTGGGCTCCTCTGTTTGCTGATGACCATGCATTCGATTTTCTTGCGGTTTATTTGTAGTCACTCTCTTCAGCTAAATTCTGTAGGAGGTTTTATAGTTTCCTTTCCTTGTTCACTATCAGCACTGTGTCATCTGCGTACTTTATGTTGTTCAGATTGTGACTGCCGATGACAAATCCTGGCATAACTTCTAGAATCCTCAGAATAGTCGCCCTTGTACAAGTTGAATAGATCCAGTGAAAAACACATCTTTGTCTTACGCCCCTTTCTATCTTTGTATATTTGCTGAATTCGTTTCCTGTCTGTATGCAGGCGGTTTGCTGCCAGTGGAGATTCTTGATTACTCTTATGTCTTTGCCAAATATGTCGGGGTTGCTAAATATTTCTATCAATTCTTTGTGGCTTACTTTGTCGAATATATATGTATGTATAATGTAGAGAAACAGGTCACTTAGCTGATTTCGAAGATTCGTGAGGGCATTATTGTAATGTCTTCACTCTTTGGGGTCTTCTGATTTCATTCCCTCTCTCTCTCTCTCTCTCTCTATCTATCTATCTATCTATCTATCACTCTCTCTGCCTATATATATATATATATATATGTGTGTGTGTGTGTGTGTGTGTGTGTGTGTGTGTGTGTGTGTGTGTGATGCATGTATGCATATATAGTGTTTAAAGCACTTTATTCATTTCATATATATTCTAAAAGTAGGGTAATACCAGTTGTAACGACATTTGATTGAATTGCAACATTTTCAAAATAAGTGAATTCAACGAGCGTTTTTACATCTATATTTATATGCAGAAAAAGTATAGTCCATAAAAGGAAAGAAAAATATATTTATGTGATTATCTGTCGCGTCTCGTCGCTACCACAGCCTGTCGATAAAAAGAGATTTTAAAAAAAGGAAGAAAGTCCTTTATTTGTATACAGCTGAATATAGCAGGTTATCTACTGGGCGTAAATAAGTCTCCTTGCAGGCAAGGCGAAGTATATATATATATATATATATATATATATATATATATATATATATTAGGTCGATGCAAAAGTTTTTGCCAATTTAAAATTTCATCTTGAAAATGAAAAACTGTGTGTTTTTGAAAATCTTTATTCATAACGATAACGACCTTTGGTCTCTATAACTTGATTCCATATGTCAACGAGCTTATAAATACCTACCTTGTAAAATTCTTTAGGTTTTAATGTGAAATATGAATCTAATTTCCTCTCGTGATGTTAATCTAAGGCCATCTAAATGGTTTTGTAATCCTCGAAAGAAGTGATAATCCGAGGGAACTAGGTCAGGAGAATATGCAGGATGGGACAAGATTTCCCAACCAAATTTCCCTCCAAGATCTTTGGTCAGTAGTGCTGTGTGAAGACGAGCATTATCATGATTGAAGATGACTCCCTTTCTGTTGACAAAAGAAGATCGTTTTCGGGTCAAAGCAGTTTTTAAACGACGAAGTTGATCACAATAGAGACTAGCAGTAATGGTTTGACTGTTGTCTAAAAGTTCGTAATAGATGATCCCTTCAATACCTCACTATACGCTCAACATCATCTTTTTGGGATGGAGTCCTGCTCTCGGTTGCTGAACTGGTCTTTCTCCTCGATTTATCCACGATCGCCGTTATGGTATAAAATCCACTTCTTATCACCTACTCAAGCCTATTAAAAAATGTTGTTTGAAAGTATCGTGAAAGCAAAGATTCTCAATAAGAAACACGTTGCATTTGCATTGGAACCTCTGTGAAACTCATAGAGTAGAGCATGCCTAATGTGTTCTTTAGATGGAAAGATCATGGGTGAGAATATTACAGAAAAATATGAATGATGCTTTAATCATCTGAAAGAAAAAGTTATAAATTAATCATGGTGATATGAATCAATAACAATATGCATAAAATAACTTACAATGATTTAACATGTCCCTTTTACAAACCGGCAAAAACTTTTGCACCGACCTCATATATATATATATTTTTATATATGATAAAAAATATAATTTATGGTATACTATATTTATGAGGAAAAGTATCAATATCAGGGATATGTAAATCTAAAAGTAGACACTGAAATCAACACAGATCAGCGACAGTTAGTTTCAAGCACGAGACATGCGGCATTTAGATGATAGTAGATTGTAGCTGAATGCAGAAAATGTTTGAAAATAATGGAAACGTTAACAAATTAAAAAAGAAGAAACCAACTTTCAATAATCAATTTTGAACACGGCCACAACGTTTTGACTGTGTTCAAAAATTAAAACATTCTTATTGCTATAAAAAAAAATCGACATAATTCAAACGTCAATGTGCGGACCTTTGAATTCTTTCGGCCAACGCATTTTCAAAGATAACAGTTGGCAATAATTGTTAATAGTAGACAGGACATAGGAAAACAAACAATTACTTATGGAAGGGAAAGTCCCTGTTTATATATATATATATATATATATATATTATACCCTTGTCCAAATTGAAACAAAATGAATAATCTTTTTCTAGGATCTTTCACACTTTCCCTGATCACGTATACGTATTTGTTAAAAATTTTATGTTAGTGTTGTTTTCATTTTTGCGTAATTTAGACAAAAATTTATCCACCTCACCCTGTATATATTAAATGAAATAAAAAAATAAATTTATTTTAGTCAATAATTTTATCATGATTTTATTCATTGTCAATGCACTTTATTAATAAATATTCCTGAATAAATTTCCACTGAATCTACAGTCTTTAAATCAAAATTAATTAACTTAATATTTGCTTTTCAAAGCATATACTTTTTCATCTACCCTCTTATTTATAACTTGTCTGAGTCATATATAGAGCAAGCCAGAGTATAGAAGCATCTGATTGTGTTATTTAATGCCATTGCGTCATTGAAACAGATTCTTGACTAATCCATGTTGCAAAGAATTGTATGCTAACAAAATTAAAAGCAAATAAAATAACATAATAGGACTAGACGCTTATTTAGTTGATTTTCAATACCTAAATTTTAAAATCAATTTTTAAAATAAACAAGATTTTTGGAGCCTTTATTTTAGTTCCAGTTGAAAGATAAATGATTAAATGTACAACTTCCAGTAAGCAATATACTCCGGTGTATTTCAAGCAGAAATTAAATTGACTGAAATTTAAAACTTTTCAATTTTGCAATTTTTTTCAATTTTTCGGCCATTTTTTAACGATCGACACATTTGTAAAGAAAAGTATATTTTCGAATTTAAAAACATTGCAAAAATAAAATATACATCTGTGACACGTAATCTTTTTTAAATATTAGCAAATTTAAAGTTAAATTAATCTGATTTTCAAAAGTATTACTTATTTATAACATGACATTTAGAACAAAACTATATCTTAATCACAGAAAGTTGATCTCTGATCTTTCCAGTAAATGACTGACGTATGATGACGGACAGATTCGAGATAAGCTAAGTGCATGGCAACCAGAATTGCCATAATAGTCCAACTTTTTTACCTCTAAGGGGAAGAAACCGTGAAACACATGACCTTTTAATGTACACATAGAAATTACTAACAAAAAAATTCAGAATTATTTTTAAAAAACGATGACTTGATGATTTGTACTAAACTTTTCAATTTTCGATTAGTAAATATAGTCCTCACTTAGGAACTTAATAGCCTGTTTTATAGTATTTTGAAACTTTGTAAATTATTATAATTAAAAATGAAAACAATATTTTTTAAATTTCATTATTCATCGAATTTTTATTTCTTCTGATTATAAGTTCCATAATGTATATTAATTATTAAAGAAATCAAAAGCTTATCTAATTAAATAATGTCATAGTTTTATAGCATTTTTATTTTAATATTGGAAGCAAATTTTCGGAAAAGGGGACAAATGTTTGAAAAAGTAAAAGATGATTTACATTTCCCAATGAGTCCTGCGTTTAACTAATAAAACCAATTTTCGCTACAAATTTAATATTTTCATGAATTTACGTAGGGTGGGTAACAGGTGTAAAAAATAATCCAAGGATTTTTTTAAGATAATAATTTCAAAAATAATTTCACTCATTTATAAATTAGTCCTGAAAGTTCCATTAAAATCCGAAAATTATTTTGCAAGAATTTCCAAATTAATGTTTTTCACCAGAAAAAAAATCTGAGTTACATAATATTACATTATCCATTGTAAACTCTTGTCACGATTTGGTTACTCACTAATGAAAATCAAAACAAGATTTGCACCAAAATTTTGAATGTGTTAGAAAGGTTAAAATCTTTTAAAAAATAATTTAAAAAATACTTTGATCTTTCTTCTTAATGATAACAAACATTTTGATGGAAAAACTTAGTTTGTATTAAGTTTTGGGTCCTTTTTCTTCATACTATGCATTTTTTTCAGCAAATTAGTGCGGGTATCTTGTTTAGAGGCATATCAACAACTCTAATGCCAAAATCTAAATATTTTGAATGCATTTATATGCATACAACTACAGATAAAATAATTTTACTTTCAATTTTTGTTCGTAATGTTTTTGATGGTATTTTTATACTGTCACCGTGTTTTAGTTTTTTTTTTTTTCTTTTTTTTTTTTTTTGCCATAGCTGAGATACTAATAAGTGCTACCACACTGGGTTAGGGTGGACTTGGGTAAACAGCAATTAAGAGGTCGTTCCATGTTCCTGAAAATCTCTAATCTTCTAATCAGAGGCCTTACTTCTGGAAGTAGTTTATCGTTATACTCGGGAGTGATTGAGACTAGAAATTCAAAGTCGAATACATTAAGATGGGCTCTAGCGACATCGACCAACAAGATCATCTCAAAGAAAACCAAGCAAGAGAAAAAGGAATGAATGACAGAAATCTCAAGTAATGGTAAAGTTTTTAAAATATTAAACATAGAAATTAAAAACAAATACAGGCAGTTTGTAGAAATAGAAACAATGAGCCTCCCAGATGAGGTAAGAATTCTTGCTTAAACAACACATAAAGATGTACTCATCAATAGGATGACCAAAATAAAAAGGGAGAACACTCATAAAAAAATAATTTAAAGATGGAACGAATAGATTGGAGTACTATTTCATGACGAGAAATGGAAACCTGTAGTACACCAAAATATGGAAGGACGTGAAGTCTTAAATCAGTACTGGTGAAGAGGAAGAGGAACAAACCGCAGTACCAGATGCGGTTTTAATAGGCATATTATCAACTTTAAACAATTTTAGCATCTAAAATATTACGAAAATAACAAATAGAATAAATATTAATACAGCCATCTTCGTAGCACTGCTTAGAATCTAGATGCAAATAAATATAAGCTCTATTGGGAAATTAACTTAATGAGCCACATAACCAAGCTTATTATCCGAATTCTGAACTCCTCACAGAGATTAATGGAAAAGACACTGAAAAAGAGAATACGAAATTTAAGACTGGAATGCTAACAGAAAGAGTAATACAAATGCAAAAGGTTGTACATTTATATTTCATAGGCTATGCAAAAACATTTGAGATGGTGCAACGCAAATATATAGTTAAATGTCGAGGAAAATTTGATTTATTCATGACAAATATTAGAATAATATACTTGGAGCAAACCACTGCGCATAAAATAAAGCAATTGAATAAGTGAACAAAAAGAGAAAGGGGTGCATGAGAAGTATGCAACTTCTCATCGAATTTATTTAATTTTCAGAATGAGACAATCCTAAGAGAACTATAAATCCCACCAGGATTTATTATTAGTGGAAACAATCTTAAGGACATAGCAGATATGCAGACTGTGCCTTGTTGATGTCAGACACAGAAAATAAATTGCAGAAATTCCTAGACAATGTATTAAAGAAAAGCAAAAAGAAAACACAAAGCATGAATTGTAAGAAGACAGAATATATAGTTGTCAGCAAAAGAATGAGCACAAGATGCGATCTGTGTTGGAGATTTTAGAATCGAGGATATATATAAGTTTAAATATCATGGAAATGTTTTTAAATAGATGACGGAAAATGTGACACTGCAAAACAAAAGCTCATTGGAATAACGACAGATGCTATTCAAATGCTAAACAAAGTATATTTCTTAAAAATCAGGAAAATTATTTAGAAACAAAGGCACATAGACCTCTAAAAGTCAAATAAAGTATTAAAAATTAGGAAGATTTCGTTAGAAACAAAGAAAGGGTTCAGAATTTCTATATTATTCTCTTATGTGACAGGAAAAATTGGAGAGCCGAGTTCGAATTCCAATCGAATTCGTTTCATTCATTTTTTTTTAATCATATCACCCCTAGCAAGGCGGTACGCTACTGATGTGCAAGGGGCTACGTAAGAGTGAAAAGATTGGAAAAGAGAAAGCCGGAAACCACATCCTAAATAGGGAACAAGGATGCGTCTCTTCACCTGATCAATAGACGTGGCTGGAGTGTGAACCGGGCGATAGTTTAGTCTATCTACTCCAATTAGTCTATCTACTCCAATTAATATTCTTAGGAATTGTGAGACTCCATCTCTTCTTCCTCCAGCTATGGGTTGAATAACAAGACAGATTGGGTTCTATAGTCTTGGTTGACAACCAGCTTACCACAGAAAGAAATGGCAACCTACTGCGGGAAAATCTTCTACCTAGTCAGTCATGGATCGAAAGAAACATGATCGCTTAACGTATGGCAATTAACTGATTGACTGATATGGCAGTAAATGCTGGAAATTTTTCGAACAGAAAAGACTTGAGATAACAATGATGTAGCTTGAAAGACAGATGATGATAATATCATGAACAGAGCATGTTATCAACAGGGATGTGCTGAGGAAAATGGAAATAGAAAGAACATTTAGAATAAAAAAGAGAATGATGTAATTTGTAATAAGAAAAGGAAAAAGTATTGAAACATTTGACATTCTCAGAATATATTGAAGGCAAATAAATCAGTGGAGAACAGCGAGGAACCTACATAACAAGTTTGTGTAAATGGATGGCAGATTCTTCTTCTTTTACGTTCCATATCTCTTCAGGATCATGGCTCCCCACCTCTTCCTGTCACTTGTTGTTCTTAATATATTTTCTTCTGTTATTTTTCCCAAACCCTGCTCTGCCATCCATTTGTTTAAGCCCGTCAAGTATCTCACGTGCTGTTTATCTTTGTCTCTCTTTCCGTCTATCCGCCCTAGAGTATCAAATTCCCCAAACCCTCCTTTCTCGTTGCATGTCTCAGAAACTTCAGCTGTCCCTTTCTGATGTTAAGTATAAGTTTTCTTTTTGTTCCCATTTTTTCTAAAACGTCATCGTTGCTCACACGTTAGGCCCACGATCTCCTTAGCATCCTTTTGTAGAACCAAATTCCTGTTGCTTTGAGTCTTTCCTTCATCTTTGAGGAAAGCATCCAGCATTCTTCTTCTATGTGCCATGTCCCTTCAGGACGTATGCGATCATGGCCTTCCAAGTCTCCCTATCTCTGATAGCTCTTTCTTCTGTTACCCCACCCAAACCCCGCTCTGCCATCCACCTGCTGAGGCCCTTCAAATATGATATGTGAGTAGCAGATTCTTCCTTTCTCATCACATGTCCCAAGAACGTTAGCTGTTTTTTCCTGATGATCAGTATTAATTTCCTTTTCGTTTCCATCCTTTCCAAAACTTGAAGATTGCTCACATGCTTGATCCATCCTTCTGTAGAACCACATTTCAGTTGCTTTAAGATTTTCCTTCATCTTTGATGATATTGTCCAGCATTCACTGCCATATTGAAGAACAGACATCACATAGCAATCGAGTACTCTTTTCTTTATTTCTAGCGAAATTTTCCTGTCTCTTAATATTCTGCTCAGCTTCTGGAATGCGTCCTTGGCCATGCCCATTCGCCTTCGGGTCTCAGTGTTCCAATTTCCGTCTTCTGTTAGAACACTTCCCAAGTACTTAAATTTTTGGACTTGCTTGATTTTAGTATCCCCAACCTGTAATTGGCACTTTGGGCTCCTCTGTTTGCTGATGATCATACATTCCGTTTTCTTGAAGTTTATTTGTAGTCCTTTCTTTCGGCTTTCTTCATCTGCCTTTTTAGGAGGTCCTGTAGTTTTCTTTCTGTGTCAGCTATCAGCACTGTATTATCTGTTTATCTTATGTTGTTCAGATTGTGACCGCCGATGATGAATCCTAGCATAATTTCAGAATAGACTCGCTGTACAATTTGAATAGATCTGGTGAAAAGACACATCCTTGTCTTACGCTCCTTTTATCCTTGTATATCTACTGAATTCGTTTCCTGTCTGTATGCAGGCGGTTTGCTGCCAGTAAAGGTTCTTTAATGTCTTTGCCAAATATGTCGAGGTTGCTGAGCATTTCTATCAATTCTTTGTGGCGTACTTTGCCGAATGTCTTGGCATAGTCTACAAAACACAGGTAAACTTCCTTTTTCATTTGTATCGCCCTTTCTGATAGGATCCTAAGCATAAATATTGCATTCCTTGTTCATGTGTCCTTGATGAAACCTCAATGTTCTTGTCCTATTTCCGGTATGATTATGCTTTGCGCTCTATTCATCAGGATTCGAACAATGAATTTCGTTATGTAGCTCATAAATATTGCTAAGAGCTACAATGGATAGGAAGTTGTGAAGAACTATGATCGCATACATTCTGAATTAACTCGACACATAGAAAAAGATACTCTAGAGACAAATAATTATATTCAAACTATTCCGCATGCAAATTAATTGTCATACGTGATACACGCTTGGGTGATCACGTCTCTTTCGATCCATGACTGACTAGGCAGAAGAATTTCTCGCAATAGGTTATCATTTCTTTCTGCGATAGACTGGTTGCCAACCAAGGCTATAGAACCCAATCTGTCCTGCTATTCAACCCATTGTTGGAGAGAGATAGATGGATTTATACCTTACCCAAGAGTATTTGCACAGAAGTGAATGCAACAAATTCAACTGGAATCAGAATTGGCTCTACCGATTTCCCATTTTAAATGTTTCCCATTTTTCATGATTTTTAACACCTCCAGAAAAAACTTAACTGTGCAACTCGTCAGCAAAAATGCATGATTTTAATCTATTCAAAGTTTTCCTGTTTTGCGAGGACATTAAAAAAACTGATCATGAAAACTCGTAATATACATAAGAATATACACTTAGCCGTTTTATTAAAATTTTTGTGTACAATTTAAAAAATGTTTTCTTTCTTTAAATATTACATAAAATATATATTTAAGAAAATATCTGAAAAAATACAAGATATTTAAGACAAAGCCGAAACCTGCACTGTAAAATTTAGAAAAGGTTATAATTTTCTAAGCATATTTAAGATTTGGCACAAGGTCGAAATTATAGAGCACACGGTAAGTATGGAACTCACTATTTAAATGTAACTGATCTAGCAAAACAAAAGCCTGCTGTTAAACCACCTCTGACCGATCCAAAAGCGAAAAGAATTACACAATTTATGATATACATATTTCTCAAAATATCTTTCACATTCCAACACTTTGTTTCCCATATAAATCGACTCGTATCTGGCTGACTTTCTCTATTAGCTGTCATTGAAGTTTCTGATAAAATCTTCTTGATAGAAACAGCTTTGGATAAATTGGGGATTGGCTCAATTTCTTTACACTTTATTTGCTGATTGGCCATTCCTTGCTGTGTTTGTACTATTTTACGGACGAGAGAATTTCTCTGATTGAATACTAGTGTTTTTATGTCTGTTAACTTGAAAGTGAGACAGAAAAAGGAAAATTTTTAATAAAAGTTTTCCAGAATTTATGATACTACATATACTACATATTTTTATATGTAAAAAATAGTTTTGACCAGCACTCGTAGTTACTTAAATATTTGCTTAAAATTTGATAAATAGAATAGAAATATATTTCAATGTAACTAAACAAGTAGAATTGGTAGAATTTTTGAATATATTATCTAATAAAGAACTAACAAATATTTTGTAAATGCTTTTTCATTTAGAGTAACTCTGATCCACCCCAAGCAAGGCAGTACTGCCACTGGTGTGCAGGGTGTTACATAAGAAGAGAATGATGAGAAAGAAGAACAGGTTACAGGGGGTGTAAGAGAATGGGTAAAAGAAGGATGAGAACACTGGTGTGAAGAGAGCTGCATGAGAGTAGAGTGGAAAGGGAGAGGAACATGATACAAGGGTTGTCACGGAAAGGATGCGAGTCAAGATAAGAAATGCTAAGTACAGTTTCATTTGATTGGTTTCACTATAAAAGGGTGGGACCTAGTTGCTAGTCTAATAGCCCAAGTAAATTCATGTAGAGGGGGCACAAGGGAGCTAAGCTCATCAAAGTAGAAGCTGTGAAAGTATTTGTAGAAGAGACAGAGGTAGGCCACATTACGTCGGTGAGAAAGTAACTGGATTTGAGCTACCACGTTGAGATCAATTACATTGCAGATTCTCCGTTGGATTGTGTCAAGAACCCCAAGATGAATAGCAGGGGCATCTGACCAGATGTGACAGCAGTATCCTATGCACAGACGGATGATAGATTTATACAAGTGCAAGATAGATTCAAACGAGAAAAACTTCCTGGCTCTACACAGTGAACCGACCTTCCTAGCTGCAGATTTGGCTATGAATTCCCCTTGAGATCAGCTGAGAGAGGTAGGCTGAGGAGGCACAATATTTTGCTTTCAGGAAAACTAGCCTGAATCTGTAGGAGGCTGATAGAGAAATAATTAGAAGGGTCTGAGAATTCTCGTGAATTCTGAAATAGGGGAACCACAAAGAAGGACTTCCAGCAGGCAGGAAAGCTAGAAGCAGAGAGCCAGTAGCTGTAGAGTTTGAAGAAGACAAAAGAAAGTTTAGAGGCACATTTCCAAGAGACAATATTTGGGTTTCTGTCACCTTCGCTTGCCTCATGGGGATCAAGCTTTGAAATTATGTCAGAGTAAGCAGGTAATGTGAATGTCACTCAGTTGAGCCTCAGTTCTAGGTGGCAAGATGGGTGCAGATACCCCAGATGAATCAAACGTTGAGTTGGTGGGGAATCTGCGAGCAAAGCACACAGCCTTGTCTGCTGAAAATGTGAGAACCTCAAATTTATTGATTAAAATGGGGATTGAAGGCTTGCTGTTATTTAATATATTTTTACAGAGCTGCCAATAGTCTTTGGAGCCAAAATTTTGGAATGCTATACATTGCTTCATTCTGTTAGCAAACAACAGCTTAGCATCATTTAGGATCCTTTTGCAATCATTACAAGCAGAGGCAAAAAGGCACCTGGTCAGACACGTGGCTCTGATGAAGCCAGAAGAAGTGATTCCTGTGGGCAATAGAGAGACCAATGGCTGGGATGAAAGCATTGATGCCAGTTTTAAGCCAAGAGAAGACCTCGAATGTACAGTCACAGTCTTCAACAGGAAGACTAAATTCTCAGTTCCAAGGAATGTCACACAGGAAATCGCAGGATGACTCCAAGTCTGCTGTTTGGTAGGAGTAAAATATTTTGCTGGTTAGAGATCTTGGCAGAACAGGAAGTGGGAAGATATATTAAAACCAAAAAAAACAGACATCAGCTTCATATTTATGGAAATAAAATAAAGTGTGAATACCTCCTTTTTGTGTACTTAATTTTTCTAGTCATTTTTTTTACAAATATTAATTATATTTTCATTACACATTCTAGTTTCTTACTTACAATTATTTCAAAAGGCATAATGGTGACAAATCAGCTTGCTTACTTATTACCATCAAGTGATGTCACACAATTTCCATACCAAAAAGATTACATTTTACAATGACATACCTCTAAAGGAACTTCACCTCTCATATACTTGGTAGACATAAAATATTTTTAAAAAGTTCTAATGTAGTGTAGTAAATTGTATAAATATATATGTTGTGCTATGTATATATAAATCTACTTCATAACCCCCCGCATTATAATAAAGACAATTGTATATTTATTTGTATGTATATATATATATATATATATATAACATTGAAGTCAGAGGCGACTGACTGTTTTATACAAGGTGCAATCATCAGGCTATATATTTAGATACACTCTATCTCTTATATTAATTATTTTATCCTATAAATATAGTATACTTTAAAACTATATATATATATATATATATATATATATATATCCTTCCTTTCACTCATGAAGAGAGAGACAATAGCAAGGCAGTGACAGCTCATTTCATTCTCCTTACTACCAGTTTTGAGAGCTCTTGATGTATGTTTGCTCTTTAACAGTTTCATATTATTTTTCTGCAATAATTATGTCATCAACAAGTGAAGAATATATATATATACATATATAACCAAATGTAAAAGAACAAAGAATAAAATTGCAATGTTCAAAACATTAATTTAAAACAGTCCTCAATATTAAAATAGAGCAATAAATATTTCTTATTCAACATTTACATTAGAACATATATATGTATATGTCTCACCAGGAAGTTAACAATGATGGTACCAATATTGTTAACTACATGATGAAACATTGTTTTTTCTATGTTAAAACAAAATGTACAATTTTGTGGTAGCTATTTACATGTTCTAATGTAAAAGTTGAATAATATATATATATATATATATATATATTAATTTTTATTTGTTTAACATTATTAGTTTTTCATGGATACTCATATTTGAGTGGAAAGTTTTTTTTGATTTTATATATATATATATATATATATATATATATATATAGTAAAACAGTACGGGATAATTTCCACTCATTTGGAAAATATCTATCTTCTGGCAGGAATCCAACCTGCATACTCCCACACCAAAATGCAAGCTTAAGATCAGGCATGCTTTTACCAATCAACCACCCACAAACAATTTCATGGTAAACAAAGTTCAGTTTAACCTTTATATAGTTATTCTCCAACTTTTATTGAACAATTAACATCTGATCAGATTGTATTGAAATATAAACAACCTTAAACAAACACAACGTTATGAAATTATACAGAAATTTACGAAACTGGCATTAGCTGACAATTTGAATTGTTATCTGTTTAAATTTATTATTTTTTAATCGATATGGGAGTATGCAGGTTGGATTTCTGTCAGAAGACAGATATTTTCCAATGATTTCTCAAACAATTAAGGCCAGTGGAAATTAAAATGTACTGTTTGACTATATATATATATATATATATATATATGTAATAAAAAAACAGACTTTCCACTCAAATATGAGTTTCCATTAAAAAATCATAATTCAAATTAAAGTGACAAATTCTTTGCACTAAAACTATCAATGCTCTATCTCCACCCCAATATCAAGCTCTTTATGTTGAAAGACCTGCTAGTCAAAATACCTTTTATCAGAAAAATACTGAATAAATAACAACCTTGGTGCTAAACATTATATATATATATATATATATATATATATATAGAGAGAGAGAGAGAGAGAGAGAGAGATAGATATGAACAGACATATACAAATGAAAACATTAAAATAGATAAACAGATTATGAGAAAATAATAATTAAAATAGATTGAGATCAATTGATAATTTGAATAATTAAATTGTAAGAAAGTAAAATATTTCTGATAATTGCAATTTGCAACCAAGCAAATGAAGAAAGTCAATCTTACATGCAACAAAATGCATTTCATTGCAATAATCATTTGTGCAGAAGAAATGCAAAAAGATTCCATAGGCATTACCTGTCAGAACATAGTTAAATATCTATAATATTTTCAATTTACTTCTTCTGCAAATTTAAATATATTCAGTTGCCCTGAGCTGAGTCAATTCACAAGATAAGTTATCTTGAACTCTTTGCTGACAGCCAGAGGCAAGCATTGTTGCAATTTGTATTTGTTCTCCCAATTTCATTGTGCCCTCTAGTGGCAAACCTGTTCAAAAATTAAAGTTAACTCTTGCTGAAATTACTAATAATAGAAAGGAAATAAATGGTATGTTATCAACAAGGAAGCATTTGTTTGTGTTTATTATCTGAGCTGATGCTTAAGTGATATTTATTTTATAATATCTATTTATTTCATTGCATTCTTATTAAAAAATATACTTGTCTGTATTTCTGAGAGGAGGTATTTTACATTGCTCAGATTGTTGTCCTCATCTTTATTGTCAATATTCACAACATTTCGGCTATTGATTTGATCTTCTTAAGGTGATTAGAATTTTGAACCAAACCCTTTATTTCGATCACTGGAGTAAATTGTTCTTCTTCCATGAATCATGCCACTTCTGGATATTTTGGGTATTTTCATTTAATTCAACTCTCTAAGATTTTGTTTGCCACTTCTCTCAACAGGTATTGAACTCACAACTTTTGGGGTCAATACCTGAGTGCAGGCACAAAGGTTAAACATTGCCAAAAACTATTAGGTGTTTACATATAAAGGATTGATTTATTTTTGTTCTTTAGGTTTTCAAATTGTATTTCTTCCACAGCAAGGTATAGCTTCTACTGTAAAGAGACAAAATTGTCATTATTGATTCACTTACCTTTTAGAATCTTATAAAAATTCTCTTTAATTAAAGTATAAAATTCTACAAATTTACTGTATCTCATGGCATAAATGTTACCTTTAAGGCATACACAGGAAAATTAAATCAAATGGTGTTAATCATCAATTAAACACTATCTCTTCAACTAATCTATCTGCTTGGAAATGATTTCTTTAGATATCACAATGAAAACTGAAAACTATTCTCTTGTTGTTTAATTGTGGCTAACTATACAGGTTGGTCTAAAAGTAGGTGGACAGTAAATAATAACATTTATTTTGTGATTACATATACAATTATATTTAATAATCCAATTATTACATTGACAATTACATTTTATTGTGTATTAAAGCACTTATCAATGCAAGTACTCAAACTGTTGTCCATCACAATTTACGCAGCTTTGAAAGCTACACCTCATGCTTTTATAAACATTTTTGCACAACAGCCATCAACGGATATATATATACCAATACTATTTTTGTTCTTTCTTTTCTTTTTTCTCTTTTCTCTCATTCTAACTTCCTGTTCACTACTTGCTCGGGGTGAAACTATTATAAAAGAAATTTCTGAAAATGTATCTTTTATGTAATTTTTCAAATCACCAACAGCTCTTGGTTTTCGACTAAACTTTGTTCTTGAGTTCTCGCCAAAAGAAGAAATCCATTGGCATCAAATCAGGTGAACATGCTGGCTAATCAAATTGAACCTCTTTGACCAATCCATTTCTCAAGAAATGTTTCATCAAGATACTCATGGACTGCTCTTGAGTAATATGGAGGGGCCCCATCTTGTTGGAAATAAAGATCATGTGAATTAGACTGCCCACCTAATTTTTGACCACCCCATATAGACAAGCACATGACCAATCAACATTCTGTCAAATAATAATCCAGCATTTCTTTTAATCCAGACAAACTTACAATTAAGCATTTGAAATTTATCATTTCTTTTCAGTTTCATTCTTTAAATTTAAATATGAAAATGTTGAAATGTTAAATATATGGTAATTCTGAAAACTTATTTTGACATGTTTCATCAATCAAAAAAGATAATCAGAAAGATTTTCCTGATGAAACTGATTGATAAAAAATATAAAAAATAAATGTTACTACATTTCATATATATATATATATATATATATATTGACAGCCATCATTCATATATATATATATATATATATATATATGATGGCTGTCAACTTGTCAAACAATTTTGAATATCACTGACAAGATTGATCAAAATTTTTGCTTCTTGTGGAAATGACAATGGCTCTTGAATACTTACAACTGACTTACAATGATATGGCAAACTAAGCTATTTTGTACAGGACATGGCCTGTTTGTTAAAATCTGTTCAGCTGTTCAGCTTATGGGTTTTTTGTGATGAGTAAGACTGGAGGGATTTCTGCAGGTTTTCTGACACACCCAATATGTTAAAGTTATGTTATTTCCATTATAGTAATGCTCATTATTTGTGAAAGGTCTATCAAGAGGGTTCTTTTTGTGGCTAACAAAGCATGCATTGGAGAGACACATACTGTCCTATTCATATATATGTGTGTGTGTGTGTGTGTGTGTGTGTGTGTGTGTGTGTGTGTGTGTGTGTGTAAACAAGTTTAATTAAATTCAACCAAATAAAACTGTTTAATTTTCCAGTTTTCAAATAAACTGTTGTATATTGAAATCAAAATCTCTAATAAATGGTCTAAACTTCATGTTTTTGTTCATGTAATTTTGGCTCTGTCAGTCATTATCAAGACCTGGATCTTGTCAGTGTGCTAAACAAGATCTTGTTATGAGATCCTGACATTAATTTACATTATTTACATTGTTTGGAGTGTTGTCCTCATCTTTGTTGCCATATTTACAATATTTTGGCCATTGCACACTTCAACCTTCTTCAGGTGATTGGTATTTTAAACTGAACCATTTATTTCAATCATTGGAGTAAATTGTTCTCATTCCATGTGTCATGTCATTCCTGAGTGTTTTAGTTATCCACATTTAACTCAACTCTCTGGACCATGTGTCTGACACAAGGCCTATTAGATAAAATGTTGGTTGGATCCAGTGATTGACCAAATGAGTTGTGAGTTCAATACTTGGCTACAGCAGTGAACAAAATAAAATTTACAGAGCTGAGTTAAATCCAGAAGTGGCATGACTTATGGAATGAGAACAAACTACCCAGTGATCAAAATAAAGTGTTCAGTTCAAAATTACAATCACCTGAAGACAGTCAGAGCATACAACAGCCACAATGTTGTAAGGGACAACAGTCCAAACAATGTAAATAATTACAATACTTCATCTTAAAAATATAGATAAATCCTGACATTTTTTCTATACATGTATTTTTTCCATTTAAACACAATATCATGTTACTTTGAACTGATTCCAGTTTCAGCAATCTAAATACACAACGAAACATGAACTTTGAATATTTTATTAACAATTCTGATTTAAAAGATTCCTCATCAGTCACTTACTCCACCTTGTTGCAGATTGTGCATCGACATGAAATATTATTTTCATGTTAATTTTATGATCCTACTTTTCTATGCTGGCTCAAGATATACTGGAAAAGAGCACTTGAAGATTTTCCTGCAGTAGATGGCCAGTTTTTCTGTGGTAGACTTGGTTGACAAAAAAAGCTCCTAGTTTTTCCTTCTCTTAACCCTCACCAGGCTGGTTTTGAGCTGAGAGTTTCCTTCTTCTAAACAGGGTTGTCACCCAAGGCTATAGAACCCAGTCTGTCCTGCTGTTTACTCATAGCTGGAGGAAGAAAAGATGAATTCATATCTTTCCCAGGGGCATTAGCATATAAGTGAATGTAATGAATTTGAATGGAATTTGAACTCGGCTCTCCGATTTCTCAATCTGAGCCATTATCCATTACTTCACTGCCTCCACAATTCAAAAATTGGTAAAATACAATCAATATGTAGATAGATTTTTTCAACCTAATTTAATAAAACTTCTTTGGGTGAATTCTTTCTGCCTAAATACACCTTTTATAAATACAAGTTAGATAGACTGTTTGTATAAAAATTGTAAACAATCAAATGTATAGACTGTCTGAGAATAGAATGGCTTTGTGGAGATGTCTTTAAAAAAATGTATAAAGTGTTTAGAAACCAGCTTTCAAAAGCCTGGTCCAACTCTAACCTCAAGAACTAATAGGGGAAGATATAAATGTAATACCACTTCAGACACAAAAGATTTGAAAAGAATAGAAAAAAAAAGTAGACATAAAAAAAATAACAATAACATAAACAAAGTATTTGCTATGGAGTGAAATCTACAGAAATATTAGAATCTATAGAGACAATGATAAATAAAGAGAGATTGGATAATTTTTCCAATTCAAACAAGGTAGGTCTTTTTCTTCACATAGAACTGCTTTTCTCACAGCTGCTTATGCATTAGATACAAAAATGCACACTCTTAAAGTATTATTTAATGAAATAGTGTAATGCATAGTGTAATGATTATCATGAGGAAAGTGAATTCAATGTAGTAAGTTCAAACCCAACTCAATTTTTTTTGGTTACTTAGAAAAGAAATGGATCTATCTTTCTCAAGTTATGGGTGAAACAGCTAGGCAGATTAGAGTCTTTTACTTTGAAATGAGCTTTATTAAAATTCTAAGAAAAAGAAAATTCTGAATTAAAAAACCAGCCTGAAGAGTAATGGGTTTCATCAGACTATATTGCCTGGAACACAACATGGATGTAGTGTCATTACATTTCCAATGAATTATAGAACTTGTGACATAATTATTCTGGTTAAAATTGATTTAAGTGTCATTGTTAATCTTTTAACTTCACTATAGAAGAATGTGTATCCAATTGAAAAAGCAAACCTAACAACACTAAGTTGGTCTTATCTAAAGTTGTTGGGGAAGAGGAGGTTACCAAAGATGTCACAATAAGTAAGAAACAAAGAGATATTGAGGTCAATTGATATTTTAGTGATAAACAACTAGAAATTGATGCTTAATCAAGTTTTTTTTCCATCAGTCAATTAATTTTATTTAAATCTAAAATTTAAAAATAATGAAACTTTTAATTTCCTTAAAAAAATAAAAAACTGGGATTACAACTCAAACAGATATACCTACTAAAAATAATATTTATAGTAACAAGAATTAAAGTTGGATTTTAAAAATCTATTTAGAAATTAGTTGTCTATGTTTCAGTTACAAAACTGAAGACAGCAGATATAAATTTGAAGAAGTCCAAACAGGAGAAGTGCTTTCCTTAAATAGAAAATTCAAATTTTGCTCAATCACGCTGTTCTTTGTAGATAAAACTATTAGTCAAGCTTGGCCTTAAAAGAGTGGTTTTCCTAATGATGAAAAAGTGGTTTAGTTTTGATACCAGTTAGAGGTACAATTTTCCTTTACTAGAACTTTTCAATTTAGAAGAATTGTTATTGATTTCCCTTTTGAAAATAAAAGACATTTTTAGTAACTCAAATATGTGTACTCATTAAAAATAATAAGAATTAAAGTAAGAATTAAAATTGCAATAAAAAATCATTTAAAAATTAATGTCATTTATGTTTCAGTTACAAAAATAAAGCTAGCAGATAGAGAGTTGAAGAAGTCCAAACAGGAGATTTCCTTTCCTTAAATAGGTAAACTGAATCTTGCTTTATCTTATAGATATGTGTGTGTGTGTGTGTGTGTGTGTGTGTGTGTGTGTGTGTGTGTGTGTGTGTGTGTGTGTGTGTGTGAGACACATACATTATCAATTTATATATATAAATATTGTTGTTTCATCTTTTACACTTCAACTACATCCTAACAAGACTGGTAGGACTTCAAATTCTCTTAGAATTGCCTTACAGTGTAGGTTAAATAAGTCCAGTGAGAAGACTCATCATTGTCTTACACCTCTTTCTATTTTCTGTATATTTATGGAATTCATTTTTTTATCAAAATGCAGGTGGCTTGTTGTCAATATAAGTTCTGGATTAGTCTAATATCCCTCCCAAATATGCTAAGGTTAATCCAAGTTCTTTGTTTTATAACATACTTTATCAAACACTTTTGCATAATCTAGAAAACACAGGTACACTTTCTTCAGCATTTGTATTGCTGTTTTTAATATCATCCTGAGTATAAATACAGCCTTCCTTGTTCCAATTTCTTTAACAAATCCACACTGTTCATGTCCTATTTCTGATCTATTCTGCTACATGCTCTATTTATCAGAATTTGGATGATAAGTTTTCTTATACGGATCATTAAACTGATTGTCTGATGGAGTTCACATTCATTTTCACCTTACTTCTTAGGCAGTACTATGAAAATGGATCTACTTAAGTCTTCCAGTATATCACTACTGCTGTATATAATACCAATATGAAAAAATTTATAAATCCAAATTTTACTCCATATACAGAAATCTTTTCTAATATTTTCTTCAATATTAAATAGCAATATTAAAATAGCAATGAACTGTTCCTTATCATCCCCACCAGCCCTATGACCAGATGTGATCATACATTTGCTGCATAGATTAGCAGCTGACCATCCCCCTCAATATATCTCAGTCGTATGCCAATGTCCTGTGAAGGATCTTCTAGTCCACTTAGTAATATCATTCCTCTGTCTAATGCTTCTTTTGTTTACCTTGTAGGATTGTGAGGGAAAGGTTGTTGACCCTTATGATGTATCTATACGATCTTTACTTTCCCTTTTTGATGGTCAGGTATCTGAGTATATAACCTGATGGAGATGAATCTCCTTTCTTTGCATAATTCTTTACTCTTTGATGTCTCAAGAAGGACCTATCATGAAAAAGAGGCTTGTTATAAAATGTGACTTTTGACTCTTGTACAAACCAAACCTATCAATACAAAAAAATCAAAATTAACTCAACCTTCAAACAAAAAATGAAATATATTTCATTAAACATATTCTAGCACTAAATAACCCTAAAATATGAAATATCATTAAAAATTTAAAATATCATTAAAAAGAAAATTGTTGATTATGTTTATGAGGTCTTTCAATGGAGATGTTTCTTGTTTAATGGCATTTTGTACTTTGTAATTTCTGATGCAGTCTACTTCAATTCTTTGCTGTAATTCTAATGTCCAAGATTTTCACTCATACAGAAAGATTGAGAATGCCATTACATGCAACAGGCTGATCTATGATTTCAGGCAAAGTTCCTTGTCATTTCAGGTGGTTCTTAGTTCTGCAAAACCTTTTTTATTAATATAATCATTTAACCCCAAGCAAGGCAGGAAATCCCCTGGTGTGTAGTGGGTTACAGTGAGAGAAAAAGATGGTATGGGAATATCAAAGAAAGTATAAGAGAGGAATGGGAATCTAGTAGCTAGAAGATTGCAGTTGATGTTGCATTTAAACTTTTGAAGATTGTAGCTATCAGGGAAGCAAGCAAACAGAAGTGACTTAAAGAAATGGGAAGAGCAAGAAAAGAAACTGTTCAAGTAGAAGAGGTGGTTACATTTAACTATTTCTATGGTAAAAGAATGAGAACTTGATGCCCAACTAGTAGCATGTGGTCAGAGTACCAGGGGAAAAAAGTTTGTCAGAGCAGTTAACATGAAAATACTTGTAGAAAAGACAAATGGAAGCCACATCACCTAGGTGAGAAAGTGACTGGAAGTGAGCTGCTAATTCAGGATTGATTATATTTTCAGATTCTTGTTTGAATTTCGTCAATAATGCTATTGAAGAACTGCTATTGTATGTGTTGCTCTTGTTTGTATTGCTGAATAATGTATTCAGACCAGGTTAATTATCCACATAAAGAAAATCCAATGTGCATCTATATATATATATATTTTTGTATAACAATTTTCTACATCACCAGAAGAGTCCATTACATATAGAAAAGTGCTCATCTCTATGTAGTGAATTCTTCTGATCATATAAAAGTAAAGACACCTATTGAATTATGTTGGATTACAATATCAGAGTTGGTGGCATCACAATAAAGTTGAGCCTTCTTGCAAATAAACATACTTTTAGCTTTTATTATGACCAGAAGTCTGGAAAAATTAAAGTGCTTTCAAAGTGAAGGTGATTCATTGAATTCATACATATAGAGAAAAACAGCAGCCACTGATATTCATCAAAATATAGTAAATATTTATGGAGACCAAAGAGTTAGGTGCTGGGTAATGCATTTCAGAATGATCAATTATCTTTACTTAATTTCATTTTATCTTAGTTTAATATTAAAAAAGTATTGAAAATAAACGAGAAAATACAGATATAAAGTTCTTGATAATTTACAAATAGAATGTAATTTTGATATGCCATAATACTTCGGTAGAATTGGTAAAGTAATATGATAATATTTTTATAATAATGTTTTCAGACAATCTCAACTTTGGATAGCAAGTATAAATTAATAATAAAACGTCTAGTAAAAAGATTAATTTTGTGAGTTGATATAAAACATACATACATACATACATACATACATACATATATAAAAATTAAATTGTATATATTTTTCAACCAATAAAATTACAACACAATGTTTGATAAACAATATTTACTCGGGCAAATACTGGCAAAATACTTTTGGAAGTAGTTACCGACCTACCACATAAAACTTTTGGATCATTTACAAAAATAACAATAACTTTCAGCACTTCAACAAATTCAAGAAGATTTTTTGGAGCCATCATGAAATTATTTTCTAACTAATGAAAGCCTTCTGTTCAAACAGTTCACACATCTATGTGAAATTAAATTTTGGATCTCCTTATGGATATAAAAATTGAAGCAAATGGCTTCTTGGGATTCAAAACAATTTCATTGGTCTGTTTGATCTACATGAGCATACACATGCATCTACATACATGCAGACAGTGAAAGAGATTAGCCAGCAGCCACTAACTAAGGCCTTGTCTGCACACTGACAAAAACATTAGGCTGACTTTCATAAAGTAAGTTAGTTCACACATCTCACCAAACAATAAGAACATTTAATTACTTCATAAAACAAACTTCACTGCAAGGAAAACTGAACATTTTATTGCTATTGTATATTTCGGAAAAGAATATGAAAATGTTATTTCAACTGGTGTTCTGCTTTTACTTTTTCTTCAGAAAGTAACCTTTTTTATATTTCATTTAAAAGATCTATTTCAGTTGTTGTTAAGCATATGGAATCCTGACACTCTGGTGAAAACAAAAATCTGGGCAGATAGAGCCCAAAACACACACACACACACATATTATCCTATGTCTATGGCATGACTCGGAGTTTCATGCGTTATGCAATCATCAGGTGCATATTTCAAAATGACAGTTTAATAGATTTGAATTTAAATTCACTCAATGTTCATGGGACTGAATTCTTATAAAGTTAAGTTACTGCTTTTTTTAACAAGATTAAAAATTTAAATATTCAATGGTTACATGTAGATAAAAAATTTTAAATTTAAATTTAAAATTTCAGTTTAGTTCTTGCAATATACATGCATACATACATATATAAGATTTCTAGAATGCATAGACTAATAGGACATAATACAGACTGTTTAAAAAATAAAAATGGAGCGTCTATTTCAAACACAAAACATCCACAATATTAATGTTTGAAGTAATAAAAAGATTTCATTAAAAAGTAAATAAATCCTAGAATTCTTGTTCATGTGTTTATATCTCAGTATTTATCTTACTAATTATCATAGGTTCATGTTTTAATTTCAGTTTTTATCACTCAAAAATTGAGTTGAGAAAATGAGCGCATAATGCTATGAAAAAAACTACATCACACAAAAACGGTTTAAATCAGAAAAGTAGATATAAAACAGTTTTGAAAAAATAAGGCAATCTACTTTACATGGTGCATTGGATATCGGCTCGGAACGAGAAATAGGGGAGCCGAGGTCAAATTCCAGCTGAATTCATTGCATTCACTTATGCGCAGATACCCTTGGGAAAGGTATTAATCCGTCTCTTCCTTCCAGTTATGGGTTAAATAACAGGACGGATTGGGTTCTATAGCCTTGGTCAGCAACCAGTCTACTGCAGAAAGCAATGGCAACCTACTGCAGGATAATCTTCTGCCCAGTCAGTCATGTCTCTTTCGAGACATGATCGCCCAAGCGTGTATCACGTATGACACATAACTGACTGACTTTACATACACACTTTCTCTAACCACTCACCCAGCACACTCAAACAAATCCCACTCTCTAGCAGATGCAGATTATCTGACAACTTGTCAAATAAAACAGATTTTCAACAAAGCCAAAATGTAGTATGAAATGGAACTAAAAGACAGTAGTTTTTTCCAGATTAACATTCACACCATACAACAAAAAATTTCAACAGAAATAGAAACATGTAGTCTTCAGCCTACAATATAATAAGCATAAAAACAAATATAAGTGAAATTTTAAAATTCATTGTTAAATATTTTCCCAAATCAAGCAAACTACAAAAGATATTCAACAGAAAGAATGCACTGAAAACATGATAAAAATCATGTATAAATTACAGAAAAATCACCAATATATTGAAAATACCTAAAAGTGCTAACTTTAACGACAGAACAAAATACAAACATCCATCAAATGGTAACTACCTATAAACATGATATACCTAAAATACCTAGATGACTCCATGAAAATATATAAATAGCAACAGAGGTCCCTGGAAAGAGAGACTCTGCTCACAAAAAGTATGATTTAACAACAAAAATGTGCAAATAGCACCATCCTTTCAAATTGTAAATGGAAACTCAAACATGCAGACCAAAACACACAAAAAATAATGCACAAAATAAAAATGGAGCTCCAGTTTATGATAACACCTCAAAATAATGTATCCTTTGCCTAGAGGAGAAAACAGTGATAATTAAGTTCTAAACAAACAATACAGAAGTCATTTCTAAATGCAGATACAAAAACAACTTCCAATTATGCTACCTATAAGCACATTATAGCTTAAAAGACTAAATAAAAACCATAAATTAAATCTAATAAATTTAATTTTCAAATACAAATATTTAGAGTAAAAGAAAATATACGAAACAAATAAATAAAATAATAAATTTAACCCTCTAGGGCCATTCGTATCATATTTGATACAGTATGAAAAAAAGCCTTGAAAGAAATATTTTCCTGAAAAATTTTTTAAGAGAAATATTTTATAAATTTCAAATGAAAGCAGTACTGACTGCTCAGTCAATGAATACCAAATGTTTCCTTATAGGGAAATACCAAATGTTTCCTTATAGGGAAATACTGTATCAAATATGATACGAATGGCCCTAGAGGGTTAAAATAATAAATAAAGCAATCAAATAAAATATGAATAATTTTAAGCCTTAACTCAGAAAGAAAAAAAACTGCCAGTTCCCTCTTGTCTGCCTCAAAAGCTTCCAATGATTTAAATATAGATTATGCTAAAGAAACAATGACACATGGTCTGAAGATGGCATTTTATTAAAGCTTTATTAGAGACTGAGAAATAGAAAAAGACAGACATTCTGGAATTTTCAGTTTGCGTTGTTTGATTTACATTAGTCAATCAGGTATCATATGCATTATAACTGTAAATATTTCCATGCACAATTATGAATTGACACATGATTGACCAATGAAAATCAAACAACACAAAAGTGAAAACATCAGAACTTCTGCTAGATACGCACACATCATTATGAATAGACATTAGCATCTCTTGCCCACATAGACAAACTAGGATTTTTGCAAACATACATACATATAGAATTATATTCTCTATATTAAACAGAACTGACCCTACTATACTGGGCAGTCAACAAAATCTAAAACAAAAAATGCATATGCAGAAAATATAATTTGTAAAATAGCAACAATTTATCTATCATCCCTGTATATAAGTGTGTAGAACCCTGTTAAGAAATTATAGTAAAATTTAATAGATTTTATACAAAATGTAGGTCCCAATTGGAATTTTCACATTCACATATATTAACCAATAAGCAATGTTATCACAACATCAGTAAAGCTTTTGAAAAACCAAACAACTATGTTCATCATCTGGTATAAAATTTGAAAGATCTCTCCATGAAATGATCAACAATATTTTCCCTCCTAAAATATATATATTTAAAAATTGGGAAAAATATTTATTAACAAGTTAAGTTTTGAGTTTAGTAAAATCTAACTTTTAGATTTCTGGAGCCTATTTTATTTCTGTATAATTATGATTGCATAAATTAACAAAGTTAGTTCTACCTTAAACCTGTAACCAGGGTTGGTTGGTCATTGTTGTGGACAAGCTAAATTCTCAAAACTTTATACATTGTTTTCTACATAACATTTCACAAATTTTATTTAAATAACAACTTATAAAACCTAGAGATTTTCAAAGTAAATTAAGCACACTTGAAACATACAAATGATATCAACCAAAATATTAAATAGTAGTATAATAAAGTATAATAATTGTTCACTAACTGTTTACTGTTACTGCTGACAAATTACATGCATTCATAAACAATGTAAATTAAGTGTGGACACTATGATTTTCTAACATACTAATGTAACTGATTCAGTCGTATTGCAAACAAAGAAAAGCAAAATAGTTTTGTTGTGTGAAGTTGTTCCACAAGAATCTTTGTAATTCATTTCTTTCAATTTGAAAGAAAACAAATACTAAATGATAAAAATATAAAATGGTGAAAATCTTTACATCACACAAGGTATATCTAAAAACATACCTTTTATTCTGAAAGTATAGAACTGGGTACAAAATATTTGTAGTTGAAAGCATAAAATTACATACAAAATATTTAGATTTCAACAATAGATAAACAATAGCAGTTGATATGCCACTAAACAAAATCAACCAACCAGTTTTCTCCACATATCCATGTCAAAAGCTAGAGAAGTATTCACACCTTTGTAGTAAATATGAGCAAGAATATCTATCCAAGTCAAACCGCAGCTAATGTCCTCCATTTGAATTATGGTCACATAACCATTGTTTCAAACTCTGGCTGTTGACTTCAGTCTCAAAAGTTTTCCCAGTAATACATGTCATCAACACAATGGCTGCATACATAGCTAGTCTGACCCATTGTGATAAATTGCATTGACTCTACAAGAAAGTTCATTTGTCCTTGAGAGGTATTGCTTTTAATTAGAGTGTCTAACCATCTCCACCTGAAACAGTTCTGAGTATGATGATAATCTGTGTCTGGTAGAAAGGCTGAGGAGACTGGAGGCTTTGAGGAGCTTTTGTCCACATGATCTGGGGTGGTAGCACCTGTTAGAGTCCCAGCTATGGCAAATAGGGAACCCCACACAAAAGGAAAACACTGTGAAACTATAAAAATGAAAGCAATACATATTTATGTCAAAAATTACCAACAATATAGTAAACTGACCAACAATACATATTTATAGTAAAATTATCAAATTACTTCAAAGCTCTCAAGTAAAGTAAATTTCAGCATTAAATGACCCATTAGATGTGGATATGTCATTTCAGCAATCATCACCTGAAATGCCTAACTATGCAGCAGGTAGTACTGGGTTACATGAAACCAGTAGCGCTCATAGAATGACATGACCTCATAGAGTAAATTAAAGCATGGTTAAAATATCATCAAGAGTCACCATTAGAAAATTGCTATTGATTGTGCCATGTTGGTTGATACAATATCTTGCAAATATGATGAGTACTTTCAAGGTATTGGCCAGTTGAAGTGTCACTCACAAATCAAAATACCATTGTTTTTGTTATTGAATGTAAATATATAAATCCTTGACTGCACTCAAAATACAATGCTAATACTCTACAGTGGTGAAGCATTGAAATGATGTGGCAAAACAAGAAAGTAACCAGCATATGTACATTGTATTTTATTACAGTTCACTTCAATGGACACTGAACATTTTTTTGTTTCAGACAAAGCAAAGGAAAGTTGGAATATTTCCAGTATAAAATACTGAGAATTTTATAATTCAAAATATCTTTATAATTTCATTCAGAGAATGAATTTATAAAAATTTATTAAAATCTGAAAATTATTCAAATATTTTATCTTTTCTTAATGTTTGTTGAAATTTTGAAAATGTAAAAACAATGAAAATTCATCCAAAAATGGTGATTTCATTGAAATCCTCATGGCACTAAACCAAAAAAGAAATTAAATATAATATTGTAAGAAATATTATGTTGAATATTGTATATTGTGTTAAAACAAATGTTTCTAGCATTTTTCAATAGGTAGTGTTTGAACACATGGTTTAATTTCATATGTAAATGAAATTACAGACAGTATTTTGAAAGGTGACATTTCAATGTCTCTTTCTATATGATTCATGTGTAGATTGCAAAGTTTAAATGTTTTTTTATGTTAATTGTGAAACTGGAGAAATGAGTTAAATTTTTCTCATTTGATGCTCTTTTATTTCTGGAAAGGGAAACACCATGTACATGTGCCATTTATGGAGATGGTGCTATGGCTGAGTATAGTCCATAATTAATTTTTTAAGTTAAGAAGAGAAAATTTTGATCTGAAATATAGAGAATGTTCTGGCAGGTCTGCAATTATTGATGATGACCAAAAAACATCCTGGGAAAAATTACATTAGCCACTATTAATCATTCCTAAATTTGGTTTGCATCTAAAGAAGGTGATGCTGCATATCTGAAAGGATCAGAAGTTCATTATGTATTACAAGTTCTTTCTACAGAATCAGATGTCAAATTCAAACAGGGCTTACAGCCATGTCACATTGAAACATCAGTTCTTATATGATCACAAACGTTAAGCAACATTAAACCTGATCAGTGCCATATTAGGTGACCACTTGAGAATACAAGATGCTGTAAACTTGGATCTACTGTTGACATAATGGATAATGGCTCATAATTTTTAATTGGAGAGCAGAGTTCAAATTTCAGTCATGTTTGTTATATTCACTTATGTACAAATATCCATGGGAAATCTATGACAACACCTCTTCTTTCTCCAGTTATGGGTTAATTAGCAGGACTTATATCAGTAAAAATCAATATTCTCCAAAAAAGGTTCTTACAATCTAAAAATATTTTCAGGCTTTAAATAATGTGTAAAAAGTTGATAAGCTGTAAAAAAAATCAGCCAAAAAGACATGTTTCTTGGTCAATTAATGACAGCAATCAATGAAAAGCATCTGGAAATATCCACTCAGAAGAATGTCATCTAAAGTCAATACAATGTCACATCTATTTGCAAAACTGGCAATTGGTATAGCTTGGCTGGAATGTCCTCCTAGACTTGTTGTACTTACATGACCTTGCACCTTCAAATTACTATTTATTTTGATTGCTACAAAATCTTCTTAATGAGAAGAATTTCAATTTTATGAAAGCCTATAAAAACCATTTGGACCAGTTCATCACCCATGAAGATGTTAAATTTTGGGAAGATAGAACCATGAAGCTGCCTCAATGATAGCAAGAAACACTGAAAAAAAAAACTAAATATTGTCTTTAAAATCCACTTAAAAATGCTAAAAACTTTTGTTCCAATGAAATTACCAACTTCCCTAAACTTGCAACATTGGATTACCCCTTATTTTGATCCCTAAAAAAATTATTTTGATGGGATGAACTTAAATTCTATGGGAGCCTGTAAAAACTACTTAGTCTAGTTTATCACTCATAAAGTTGCCAGGTTTTTGGAAGGATGGCCAAAAGTAGTGGAACAAAATGATAGCTATGGAGCTGAATAAATCTATGTACAAATATCTAAATATTTTCTTTGGAAATCACTTAAAAAACACAACAAATTTTTGTGCAGGCCTAGTAAAATAAAATATAGTATTTTAACATTGATACTGTTTTGTTAAATATTCAGAAACATATAAAACTTTATAACTTGAAAGAAAGAACATTGGATAGTGTTCTATAATTCAGGGTTGGGATTTTGGCAGAATTCTTTTTCAGATCTAACTCATGGAACTAAGATTGGATATTTTATGTTAGGGAACTGAGTCCCATTTCAATTATAAAACCTACATACATGATTAAAAAAAGAAAGAAAACGACATAAAAATTATCTGTACTTAATCAACATTAAGATCCTTTCCTTTGATGCTTGCTTGTAATTTGCCAGTAGCTATACCAATATGAGAATGATGGATGGCTATAATATATATAAAGTTCCATACACAGTGTGTGTGTGTGTGTGTGTGTGTGTGTGTGTGTGTGTGTGTGTGTTGCCATATATATACTTTAACTACTTACAGATATATCAGGTAACATTTCTGCAATGAAATCACAGGTTTGCTTAAGTGTGTATTGTATACAGATAAGTCTGTGAGGTAAGGAAGGTAAAATTCATGATCATGGAAAAGTTTTATTCATATTAAAGAAGAAATGAAGGCTTATGAGCATAACAATAATGACAAGGGGAGATAATGCAGATAATGACAGTGCTCATGATATTAATGACAAGGACAAAATGTAGACAAGGGGAGATAATCTAGATAATGATAGTGCCAATGATGTTGAATGACAATTAGGATACAGAGTGAAATACATATTAAATACAAATTTTCTATCTCCATTTGTCCTTCTTTGCATTCTCTTGTTCGACTTTGCATTTTGTGTGACTGGTTTACTTTGTGTGCCTGGATTATTAATATGGACAAAGACTGACTCAATTGTTGCTGATATTATTATGTATATTTGGAATTCCATGCTAATGCACTTAATCCTTATATAAAAAATTTTATCACTTTATATTTGATATATTATAGCACCTATTACTTATATGCCTCTACGTATATGGCAACACAGTAAGCGCTAACAATGCAATTTACTTCAAAAACTCATTCTTTTATGTAAGCATGATTCTGAATTAGACCAGGAGATATACAACACCATAAATTTGACAGTATTCATCCAAAATTGACTTCTAATCAAGGCTAACTCCCAAGACACAAAACCAGTGCTCATTTCTAACATACCATTCTTTATGAAAATGGTATTGTTTTAATCATTTCATGCCAAGCAAGAGGTAAAATAATTAAAGTTTGTTTCACTGTAGCCCTTTGCACTATTGCAGTATGAAAAATGACTGAGTATTGAGTGAGAGATAAAAGATGAACAGGATTCAAGAAGATAAAAGATGGGAATTGATGCATTTTAATTTTTGGAGATTGTAGTTATCATGAAAGCAAGTAAAAAGAAGGGAGTTCCACAGGCAGGAAGTGTGAGAAAAAAACAGTTGGAGTAAAAGAGAAAATCATTAGTGTTAAAATTGCAATATGAGCTCTGGTAAAAAAAGAAAATACTACAGAAAATCATTAACATCAAAAAATACTAGAGAAAATTATTAACATAAAAAATTTTGCAATATGAACTCTGGTTACTGAACATTAGGTTTATAAATCCCAAAAATTCAGCTAAGGACCAATGTATATAGACGTTGGTTAGTTCCTGTGACTTGATCCAAAGAGTTATGAGTTCAATACCAGGCTACAGCAGTGGTAAACAAGTAACAAGTAACAGGGTTAGAGGGAGATAACTCATGACTATCAAAGGGGGCTCTACGCAAGGAATGAGAATGATATACCCCAGTGATTGTAATAAAGGGTTTGATTCAAAATTCCCAGCACCTGAAGAAGGCCGGAGTGTACAATGGCCGAAACGTCGTACAAATGGTAACAAAGATGAGGACAATAGTCCGAATAATGTAAATAGTGATTCAGTCCTTTCTTCTCATTTTCTTTGCTACCATCTGTAGAAAATCATGTATTTTTCTATTCGTATCTGCTGTCAACACTGTATCATTTGCATATTTTATATTGTTAAGATTTCAGCTGCCAATAACGAATCCTGGCAGAACTTTTAGTTCTCTCAGTTTTCACTGTACAGGTTGAATAGATCCGGTGAGAAGACACATCCTTGTCTTACACTCCTTTCTATTTTTGTATATCTTCTGAATTCATTTCCTGTCCACACTCCACCCACGTCTATTGAACAGGTGTAGAGGCTCATCCCTTATTCCCTGTTTAGGATGTGGTTTCCGGTTTTCTGTTTACAATCTTTTACTCTTTTCCATTCTTTTACTCTTTTTTTTTCTCAATTGGAGTAGATAGACTAAACTATCGCCCGGTTCACACTCCACCCACGTCTATTGAACAGGTGTAGAGGCTCATCCCTTGTTCCCTGTTTAGGATGTGGTTTCCGGTTTTCTGTTTACAATCTTTTACTCTTTTCCATTCTTTTACTCTTTTTTTTTTCTCAATTGGAGTAGATAGACTAAACTATCGCCCGGTTCACACTCCACCCACGTCTATTGAACAGGTGTAGAGGCTCATCCCTTGTTCCCTGTTTAGGATGTGGTTTCCGGTTTTCTGTTTACAATCTTTTACTCTTTTCCATTCTTTTACTCTTTTTTTTTCTCAATTGGAGTAGATAGACTAAACTATCGCCCGGTTCACACTCCACCCACGTCTATTGAACAGGTGTAGAGGCTCATCCCTTATTCCCTGTTTAGGATGTGGTTTCCGGTTTTCTCTTTTCCAATCTTACTCTTACGTAGCACCCTGCGCATCAGTGGCGTTACCGCCTTGCTTGGGGTGATATGATTAAAAAAAATATGAATGTGTTTTGCTGCCAGTATTGGTTCTTGATTATTCTAATGCTTTTCCGGAATATGCCCAGGTTGCCAAGCGCCTCTAATAAATTCTTCGTGTCGTACTTTGTTGAACATCTTTGCATAGTCTATAAAACACAAGTACACGACTCTTCTGCATTTGTATTATTCTTTCTGATGCCATTCTGAGCATAAATATCACATTTGTTGTTCAGGTGACCTTTACGAACCTCCACTATTCTCGTTTTATCTCTGGCCCAATTTTTCTGCGCACTATATTCATCAGAATCCAGATCATCAATTTTGTTATTTGGTTCAATCAATGAAATATGGAATCTTATTGCAATGTTAATCAGAAAATAGCAGTTTCCATACGTGAAACATTAAAAACCCATTGACCAAGCAGTCAGGGCTAATATTGATTGAAATATATAGTCTTTATCTGTAAATATAGAGAATCTTTTATATATATATATATAAAAACTTTTATGAAAATGGTTTTTCAGGAAATTATATTAGCACTTGAATAAGTTCTGATTGGTTTTTCATGAAAAGTAATGTTTCATTTACAAAAATTAGTATGAAACATGTCATTGAATTTACTGTCCATCGCTAGCCATTAGTTTTTCTCATCTTTCTGACAACATTTGAATTCCACGTCGGAAAAACGAAAGGTCTTTTGATGCTAACCATGAGTCAAACCATTTTTGGCATCTTCATAAGAATGAAAGTGCTGCATAGCCAGGCCATTTGCCATCAACTGGAACAAGTGATAATCGGATGGAGTTATGTCTGGTGAATACGGCAGGTGGAGTAAGACATCCCATTTAAGTGTTTCCAAGTAGGTTTTCACCCGTTTTGCAAAATGTGGCCTAGTTTTGTCATCTTGCAAAATTACTTTGTCAAGTCTCTGCTCATATAGCAGCTGTTTTTCTTCAATGCTCATCGCAAACGCATTAATTGTAATCGATAGCAATATCCTGTGATGGCTTTGGTCGATTTGAGCAACTCATAATGAACTACACCCAGCTGATCCTACCAAATGCAGAACAGAAACTTTAAACTATAGATATTCATCTTTGCTGCCGATGTTGATGCATGGCCAGGCTTACCCCAATCGTAGTGTGTTCACTTTTCATTACTGGTCAAAAAAGAACACTTCCTTTAATGTCATTGAAGCAGCTGTTTATATGTGACAAAACACCGTTCGATGTCTCACGGCTTCAACTTGTAGAGGCTTCGGTGATTCTTGGTAAATTGGCCTTGCGCCGAACACGTCCGAAGTCCCCACAATTTAAATATCAGAAGGTTGAAGGTTGGATGTTGAAATGTGGAAGGATAAAATATTTCGTGCGTACATTAAAGTAAAGATTTATTAACAGAATAACAAAATTGTAAGAAGAAAAATACAAGTGAAATTTGTTAACTGAACACTATAATATATTTGTGAGAAGAAAAATGTTCATTAAGAAAATGTATGCAGCTTTTTAGTTATAACTGCTCAAAGAGAAATGTAAGTATTTGAAATGTCCACAGAAGTTTAGAGTTCATGGTTTAATAGTAGTAAATAACTAAGTGTCCCGGGGCCGTATACTGATAATAGTAAAATGTAAAGTCTTATGTTCCTTTGTGTGTACTAAGCGAATTGTGATTGTAATGTTCCTTCTTTTTTGTGGTAGGTCGGCGACAGAGTGAGAGAGAAGGTAAAACAAATAAAGAAATGGTACTCAACATGTCCTGTTGTTATTGCTGCTTTCTTTGGCAGCGTGGAGTAAAAACGAAGAAAAGAAAGTTAAAAGAAGAGGTCGAATGAAACTATGACGTGCCCTATGTCCGGGTGGCGTAGAGTGAAATTTTTTTTATTATATTGCCACGAGGTCCGTCAGCTAACCGTTCCTATGTCGGACTTTTTGTGACCGGGTATGAATGTCCTTAAGTAGATCTTGTCATGTGACCGGCTTCCAGAGGCATTTTCTTCTTTAGATGTGAAAAAAATGATTGACTGACGTCATATTTGAATTTTCGATTTGTAATCCAATCAGGATCCAGAATTTTGCTTTTCACACTGACTTGTGAAAATTTTTTTTTAGTTGTTTTTTCCAAAATGCATTTAGTCGTTTGAATCCACTTTTGCGGGTGTGCAATTTTACTTTGTGTGTTTTAGTTGTTGTATGGTATAGGATTTGTATCCTATAAACTTATACGGCACCCAGTGTCCTTGCTTTTGAATCATTCCTAATACTTTCAAACGTTTTGAAACTGTTGTATGATCAACTGTTTATGATTCTGCAAGTTCAGCTTGCACCTGACATGAGTCTTCATGAAGTAATACCTCCAGTTCTTTGTCTTCAAACTTTTTTAGTGCACCTGAGCATTCTTTATCTTTATTCAACATCAAAATCATTATTTTTGAAGTATCTAAACCAAACCCTGAATGTTGTTTCTGACAGAGCATGGTCGCCGTAAGTCTCAATAAGAATTCTATGTGCTTCAGCTGTAGATTTCTTTTAAATAAAGTAGTGCAGTAAAATTTCCTGTAAATATGCTTTCTAAGTAACGAAATACAATATGTTTATTGCTATGAAAAACGAAGTTGTTTACACTTCGGCGAAATGACATACACTGCATTTCAATCTTGCTTATAGTACTTCTTTATAGATGCATTATCATCTGAAACTAAACACACGCAGTTCTGGAAATGCCATCTGTTGGAAAACAGCAAGAACTGATTCAAGGTCTTTATATTTTTCAAGTCTGTTAAATACTATAGCATTTATTAACATTGATGCGAGTTTGTTTCTAACCTTTTTGTTTTTGTTAATGTAGAAATTTAACAACTTAATTACCATATTTTCTTGTATATGATATGAGTATAATCAGACCATGAAGCTTGGTGTTTTATTATCTATTGTGCTGAGTGTATTTGCAATCTTGCTGCTTTAAATATTCTTTAAAATGAGTAAACATTTCTAAAAATATGTACATGTATATAATACGACCGCCACACTTTTTGCCTGTAATATTCATTCAAAATTTATCATTTTATACACATAAAGATAGGACTAGATAGATTTGCCTATAGTCCAGATCTCCCATCCTCCTGGTTTTTTTTAACAGAAAAAAAAGTTTAATCACTTATTCCCTGTTTAGAATTTGGTTTGTGGTTCCTTCTAAAGTCTGCTTCAGCTCTGTACTCCTAATTTCTGTGCATGAACTCTGAATTATTTATTTCATTTTATTCTTTTTCTCGTCTACGGCTATATTTTGTTGAATACACCGGTTCTCGTCCGATCACCGAAGTTAAGCAACATCGAGCCTGGTCAGTACTTAGATGGGTGCCCATTTGGGAATAACAGATGCTGTAAACGTAAGCACCAAGAATGGTCCACTGGTCCTCCAGGGTAACAACCCTACCCATAAAAAACAGTTTGTTATGCAAACAGTAACAAAAAGTTACTGCTTTACACACCATTGGGTGTAAAAGGGTGAGATGATGATTTTTTCTCACTTCCGCCAATAGAGGTAGATAGGTTCACCTCTCGTCCAGCTCACACTCCTCCCTGGACTTTTAAATGAGAGCTGATGTTTATCCCTTGTGGTCTTGGAGAATCTAATACTCACAGGACAGATAGAGGGAAAAAGAGACACGAGAAAGCAGCTTGAGACAGATTTGATGGTCTAGCGGGGTTTGGGAGAGATATGAAGAGGAAAAATATTAATACCGACAAGTGACAGGGGCAAGTGAAAGTCCGTGATCGCTTTCGTCCTGAAAAAACACGGCACATAAATCGAAGGGAAAAGTCGACTGCAGTTGCAGAACAAACGCTTTCCTTAGTAAATGAAGTTATCTAAAGAGTGTTTAAGGTTAAGATTAATAACATTTACTCATTTGAAACAATTTTTAATCATTGATAAGAGAAAACGTTTACATAGAGATGGTAGCAGAACTTGAAAGAGACGTGCTTTTTTTTTACCAGTGTCAATGAGTGTAGATCTCTTTCTTCACTTTTTCCCCACAGTGAGCAAGAGCTGGAGCCACTCTATTTTAGAGAAGCAAAGTAGCAGTGATAAGCTCCTTTTGCCGCGCTTAAAATTTAAAAAAAAATTAAGTCCTAAAAATTGTATGGCAGTAATAAGAGACACTTTTGAAAATATTCGATGTAGAGAGGAAGCACATTTCTTTTGAATTCCTTTTGTTTTTTGGTCAATGAAAAATAGACTGAGACGATGTCGGCATTTTTTTAAGCTCGTTCAAAATTAATGATTAGATTTTTCAGCAAACTGTTACAAGCTAAGAAAGCTTTGTGGCAGATTTTTTACTCGCCACAATATCGGTGTGTGAGATTTTGTGCATATCCCTGTGTCAGTTCATTATAGATGGTTTATAAATAAATTATTAAATTTTATGCGTTGGTATTAAGTACCACCAAATTTGATGTGATTTTTTTCGAAATAAAAAAAAAATAGCGATTTGAAAACATTGCTAAAAATCATGTAGGTATTCTTTTCAAACGACATTTTCAATCTTCTTCTTTATGTACCATGTCCTGAAAGGATATGGGTGATCATGGCCCTCCACATCCTTCTATTCTTTGTGGTTCTTCTCTTGTATCTCTCCCAAACCCCACTCCACTATTCATTTGCTCAAGCCCAAGCTGTTTTTCCCTGTCCTCTCTTGCCTTCTGCATGTGCGTTGTGGTGCAGTGGATATCGGCTCGGAACGAGAAATCGGGGAGCCGAGTTCAAATTCCAGTTGAATTCATTGTATTCACTTACGTGCAAATACTCTTGGGAAAGGTATTAATCCGTCTATTCCCTCCAGTTATGGGTTAAATAACAGGACAAATTGGGTTCTATAGCCTTGGCTGGCAACCAGTCTACTGCAGAAAGCAATGGCAACCTACTGCGGGATAATCTTCTGCGCAGTCAGTCATGTCTCTTTCGAGACATGATCGCCCAAGCGTGTTTCACGTATGGCACTTAACTGACTGACTCTTGCCTTCTATCCGACCTGTGAGTATTAGATTTTTCAAGCCCTCATTCCTCATTACATGTCCCAGGAACCTCAGCTTTCTCTTCCTTTCATTTGCATCCTCTCTAAAACCTTGTCATTGCTTACATGTTCGGTCCATGGTATACTCAGCATCCTTCTGTAGAACCACAGTTATATTGCTTTGTGCCCCATCCTTCATATTCATTTGCTGCTCAATAGGATATTTATGAATATTGTATGTTACGGAAAATTTTTTTTTTAATTTTGCGGAAATAATGGTGGGGGCGTTTGTTTCAGCTCAATTTTTGATATTTCGTCTGTACTTTTTAATATGGAGGATGTTTGCGAATTTATTTTAGAGTTCTATAAAGAAAAATCCTGACCATACGAAAATTTCCTTCCAAACCTTACCAAAAATAATTCAATGACACTAAAAACAAATTTTTTTTTTTTGAGAGTGTAATTTAATTAGACACATTTTTTTCAGATTAGACAGGGAAGCAATCTACATTTTATGTTTCGATTTAAAATATTAATTTGAAATTCATCCTGTTACTATTTTGTATCAAGAGTATTTTATAATTAAATAAAGACGTGTCTAAACAACTTAAGAATGTAAAATATAAATGTCTTTTAGAGTGTGGAATAATTTTTAAATAATTTTCATTATTTTTTTTTTTTTTTGTAAATTTTTGTTTTGTTCCACGAAGGCCTTTACCCTTTCAAATCTTTCCAAAACATCTTTATTTCCGTGCAAAAGTAAATGCTGAACTCAAATATGTAATTGTTCATTGACAAAACCTACTTTTTTTTCAATTTTACAACCAGAAAAATATCGAACTTTTTTTTCGCTGTTTATCTCACCCCGTAACCACGGTTCATAACATGTTATTCCCTGCAGAATGACTTCACGCGTAGTTTGGCGATTTTTCGACCAATTTACTTCCTTTTAGCTATTCTATTCATGCGCGGAAAATGAGTTCCGAACCCAAACAAATAGCGGACTAATTGCTCAAAGGAAGTAAACGGGCCGTAATAAGTATCCTACGCCCCAAGTCATTCAGCGGTGAATCAGAAATGAAAACGGTGGTAAGGAGTGAGATATAGTCCGACTTTTTTGTAGTCGATAACAGAAAAACTTGGAGGTTTCTTCAATAAACAATTATCGATTTGATTTCACTATACATTTGCACGTAATTAAAGAAGTTTAGGAAAGATTTGACAGGATAAAGGCCTTCGGGAACAAAACAAAAATGTACCTTTTTTTCTTATTTTATAAATGGTTAGATATTTTTGTATGGATATTCAAAAAGTAAATATTAGAAAATTTATTGAATACTTCAGATATAACATAATTTAATAAATCTTGAATTCAGAATAATTAAAAAAGACCATATTGTGTACAATTAAATATTTTATGACAACAAACAGATGAGAAAATAAAAATGAAAGAAATATATTAAATTTAAATGTATCATTAAATTGAGAAAAAACTACTTCTGATGTAGTATGAAAGATAAAATGATTCATTTTACCGTTTCATAAAAGATTATCTAATAAAAAAATTATATTCTCGAACTATTGGTTATATAAGTTAAAGATAATTTATTTTGAAACATAAACACCAATTTCTTGATTGTTGTACTGTTGGTGTTACGTATTTATGTAATTTTATTATCATTTTTCCTGTGATTTTTAGTCAGCGTTGAAATTATACAGTTTCTGTTTTTAAACTATTCGAGACATGATCGCCCAAGCGTGCATCACGTGTGGCACTTAACTGACTGACTGACATTTACAGTTGTTAGAAATTTACCGATTTTTCCGGTCGGTTTGGCAGAGATCACAGAATTGGCCCTGAGTGGATTTAGCCGTTGGTTGGGTTTGACGTATGTGTTGATCGACCATCTGTGATGGTGTTGATGAGCTGGTGGTCATGTGATGCTGAGATGTTGAAACCGAACTGACTGGTCAGGTGGGTTAGCGTGTTAATCGATTGAAGTGATAGGGTGCATTGGTTGCCGAAGTGACGGCGGTGGTGATAAGGAATTAAGTGTAGCTAGTAAGCATGTAGCATATTGAGTGGACGTTTCAGTTGAATTCAGGTCGAATGTTGTATCAACAAAACCGGATTACGATGGTAACTGCGACCTGTAGCGGGTCGAGCAGAATTTTTCAGTTGGATTTGGATTGAATGTTGTATCAACTAAACGGGGCCATAGTGGTGACAGCGATGATAAGGCCAGTAGTGAATGCTTAATGCTGATTGTCGGAATGTTTCTGTCGGTGTCGATGAAAGAGGTCTGTAGTTATGATGTCTACGTGTTATAAATCCCGACAGTTGGCTTTCACAACCTGGCGGTATCAAGACTGGTCTCTTTTGGATTCTGTGTGTAAAGAGTTGGGTGAGATTAGTGAAGCCTGAAGTCATTTGTGGTGAGAGAAGCGGTGATGGCAGTAATGTCGATGGCATTTTAGCAGGTGGCCGGCAGCTGTGTTGGTCGTTACGAGAAGTCTGCTTTTAATCAGATCTGGTAGTCCCCAGAGTTATTTGCTTTTATAACGGAAACGTTCGCAATTGGCCACTGTATCACTTTCATTGCAGAGATTTGCTTTGTAGGCTAGAAGTGATGACCAGAGCCCATTTTGTAAAGCGACTTTTGTGTTCTGCCTTCTTGGCGTTCACATCCAGAAGACATGCAGAATGAACCAGAAAGATATCTAATTGTCTTAAAAGGTCTTAGGCATTCGCCTGACTGATCTATGACACTGTCAGCCCTCTGTCTTCGGGTAGAGGGCGCTCTCTGCTTCCGAGCAGAGATCACAAACCCAGTCGTGGTTCCGCCGAAGGGTAGAACCACGACTGGGGAAAAATAGACAGATTTTTTGGCCCGGCTATATGGCCGGGAATACCCACTATAAAATGACCATGTGTCACATGTGCGTGGGAAGGCTAGTAAATACAGAAAGATATCTAATTGTAGAGGATCATAGCAACAATAAGTTTACAAAATCCAGTTAAATAATTTATGATTTAATAAGTAACACATCCCTTGGACAAATATTTAATTTTTTAAAGAATTTTGAATTCGTTGTTTACAATGTTCGTCTATAATGGCGGTTCGATTAGTCGATGAACGACGAGTGAAAGTACCACTGTCTTAAAAACGACAAAAAATATTCACATACGGAAAATCATTTTTCTTTTAATACTGAATAGATTATTTTGAAAGAAACACAAATGTTTTAACGTCACAGAAGACATTTAACGTTTGTTGTTATTTTCTAAGTAATGCGTGGCGATACATAGTTATAACTAATTATCTTTTTTTTTTTTAAATCGTGTCACCCCAAGCAAGACATTCCACTGTCACTATAGCGCAGGGGGTTACATAGAGGGATTGGGTATGGGAAATGTCAGAAGGAGGGTGATAGACGACTTAGGATGCACATAGGGAGAGAGTTGGAGAGAGTGGGTGTGAGTTAGTTTGTTAGGAGGTGTCTATTGAACTTACATTTAAATTCCTGGAGGTTGTAGCAGTCGGGGAAGCAAGCATGCGGTAGGGAATTCCACAGGCGGGAAGTGCGAGGAAAGAAGCTGTTGGAGTAGAAATTGCGGTTACATTTCATCGGTTTCACTGTAAAAGGGTGGGACCTAGTTGCCAATCTAGTATCTCGTGCAAATTCACATCTAGGGGGTCTACGGTTATAATATAGTCTTGCTGAGTTACTCGCCGTGATGCCTGGAAGAAATACTCTGGGGACTGTCTCCAACGGTTAAAATTACTTAGAGTTATTTACTTAAGTCTCTAGACTAGTTCATTTAATCAACAGGGGCGTGTTATTTACTCCATAACATCTTTCCTTTTGAAATTTCTTTTGTTAATAAATATTTTATTTTTTTATTTGTTAGTATCACCCCTTCCGCTTTCTGGCGAGTTTGCCAACATATTTTGTATCATTTCCGTTTCGGAGCAGCTTCCAGTTTTTTTTATGTTCGTTCCTATTTTCTGAACATCGTACGTTCAGCAAATACTTGGGGCGTTCCAACATCAAAAACATCATGCAGCGCTTTCATAGGTTCTTTCATTGTTTCAGGCTTTCCTTTGGTAAACCTTTTCTACAGTTAATTATAATGTCTTTTGAGTTCTCATTTTATGATGTATATCATTTTTCCGATTCATGATATTTTTACGCCGTCCTCCCACATTTCTTTTCCATCTTTGTACGCTCAGAAAAACACATTTTCGCCAATCATGAAAAATTCAGGGTCTTTTTTGTTATCTGTTCTTATACATTTTTGACTTTGTAACGACTTGTCGAACATTGATTTAATTTTTCTAGTGAACATTAATTCTGCTGGCAACATGCCTGATGAAGTATTTAGATTTGGCGTTACACGGTAAACTTGAAAAAAATTGTAATGCTCTTTCATCGACTTTCTCATGACTTGCTTTTTTCAAAGCTGACTTGAAAGTACCCTCAAACCGTTCAACTTGTTCGTTTGACCTTTGGTGATACGTTGGGGTCGTATTATGTTGTGGAGAACGTTTTACAAAAGTCTTCGAATTCGTGAGCAGTGAATTGTGTACTGTTATCTGAGACTATTGTATCTGGAATGCCATACCTTGCAAACAATTCATATGAAAAAAATCACTGTCAACAGAGAAGTTGGATTTTTGCATTTACAAATTTCAGGCCACTTCGTAAAGCTAATTACTACCGCAAGATAACGTGGTCTGTTTATTGGACCTTCAAAATGTATGTGCAGTCTTATCTATGGCGTGTATATCTTTGGCCAAGGCTGCATTTTTATCGTAGATAGTTTTACTGCCAGAGACCAACCTCTGTGGCCTTTTACTCATTTTTCAATGTCTTAATCTATTTCTTTCCAGTATACAAAACTTCTCATAAATGATTTCACCCTTGAAATTATCTGAATCATTTAATATTCGAGTTTTGTAATATACTCAGTATGACAACTTTTTGCGCGTATACCGTCACATAGCGACTAAGTGTTCAAGATTGAATTGCGTTCTTTCTTAATTATTTCACTTTATAATGCTGCAATAACAGTGTCCTCAAACGGTTCAGTAGTTTTTGCTATCAATCATTATGATCCATCAGCATGTTCTAATTTTTTTGGACGGCTGTTATTCCATCCTAAAATTGTAATTTAATAAGCCAGCGTTGTAATCTATTCGTTTATGCGTAGGACTTTTTTTTCGAACCAATAAATTGACAATAGATGTCTGTGATCTGTCTGCAACCAAGAACACCTTCCGTGTATAAACTTGCGAATTTTTTCACTTCAAATATAATTTAGCATCTTTTTTTCTATCTGGCTGTAGTTTATTTTGCTGGTAGTAGCGAACCTAGATCGTTCAGTGGAGCTCTCAAATTTTGCGTATTATATACATAGACTAGTTACAGAAGTTTGCTAGTCCCAGAGAAGCTTGAAACTTAGTAACGCTTGTGGGAGACATTCTTAATTTCACTTTTCCTCGACGAATCTGGTTGACGACAATTTTTTGTCAATGAATTTCTTAGATACTTAATTTTAGGCAAAAACAATTCGCATTTTCATCTGAGTTAGAATCCGTACTCTCGTATTAAAAAAAAAAAAATTGTTTTCATATGCCCGATATGTTGTTCCTTAGATACACAATTTTCCTGAATTTCTTCGGCATCGCCTCAGATTTAGGATTTTCTGATATTCGTTCAACATTTCCTTTAGTATAAGTTTACTATTTTGTTAAGTTTTGTTAGAATTTTCGCCTGTATTTCTGCAGCTTTTTTCGCTATGAACCCTTGAACAAAAATGAAACCTTGAAATATATCCGGAGTCCGTTCGTTCTTCTGAATCTTTCACATTCTTTGTTGACGATTCCAGCAGGTGACAAAATCTCTGAGTATGAGATGAAGTGCTTTTGTTGATAAAGATTTTCGTTATAATATTCACGGTTTCTTCCAAACCAATTTCTCCTGTTTTGTTTTGTTTTTTTTTGGGGGGGGGGGTTGATTTTATTTTTAGTACGATGTTCAAGTATTTTTCATATTCTACCGGTGTTAATTTCCTCAACAACAATTTCGTTTTTCTCTCGTCTTCCCAAGCACAGCATTAATCTCTGAATATTTATAGTATCTACGAAATTACGCAGAAAAGCCGTCTTTTATCAGGATTTTATATAAATTCCGATACGGTGTTTACGACAGCCTCTGATTTAAAAGAAGTTTAAGAATTTTCTGTTTTCATCCATAACTTCAAACAACTTTTTATATTTTTGGAGTTTCAACAACTGCTGATGTTGTTGAATTTCAACCACAGAAGTCAATATTTCCTCTATATTTGCAAGAATATGCTTTTTAATTTTCTCATTTTTTCTACACAAACGTGGTTTTAAATAATACTCGTGGTCACTCGTATCTTGTTTGCCGAAGCAGCAAGTATTTTTACCTACAGATTATACTCCGTATGGGCTTCAAATATGCTCATAACACCAGTTATAATTCGTATGAATTCCGAATCCTCATCGCTAGTTATAATTTGTTTTCCCACAGTCATAATATAAATTCTTGCTTAGGCACTCGTCGTGATCGCTGTAGGAAATACGCTGAAAATTGAATCCAACTGTTTTAAGCTAGTTACCTCCACTCATTCTCGATAACTAACTTTTAAATTGAATTTTTAAAAATAAAATGTTCTTGAAACTTTTATTTTAGTTTTAATTGAAAGCTAAATAATTAAATTTACTATTTCCAGTAAGCAAAATACTCTAGTGGATTTCAAACAGAAATTATATTGATTGGAATCTAAAAGTTTTCAGCTTTTTCTTTTAATCTTTCAATTTTTCGGTGATTTTTGAGTGATCGACACATTTGTAAACAAAAGTTTTAAAATTCTTGCATGAATGAAACGTACATCTGTGACACATTTTTCGAAAATTAGCAAATTTAATGTTAAATTAATCTGATTTACACAAGTATTACTTATTTATAGCCTGAAATTTAGAATAAAACTATTTCTTAATCACAGAGTTGAACTTTTTGACCTGTAAGCCGTTTTGAAATGTATTTACAGCTCGCAGATGCGATATAAGTGTATGGCGATCACAAGTGACATAATTGTACAATTTTTTTCTTCCGTAAGGAGAAGAAACCCTGATACGCATGACCTTTTAATGTATACATAGAAAGTACCATACAAAAAAATATAAATACACAAAAAAATATCCAAAATTATTTCTAAAATACGGAGGCACAACGATTTCTATTAAACTTTTTAATTTTCGATTAGTAAATGCTCATAACACTTAATAAGTTTATAAAATAACCTCAACAAATCTTTGGGGTATTTTTAAAATATTTTCAAATCTTTATAAATTATTATAATTTCAAAAAATGAAAACAATTCTTTTAAAATTTTATTCTTAATCGAATTTTTTTTTCTTCAGACTATAATATCCTTAATTTATATAATTTATTAAAGGAATTAAAGGCTTATCAAATTAAATAATGTCATAGTTATATTGCATTTTTTATTTTACTATTCGGAGCAGATTTTCGTAAATAATGGCAAAATGTTTCAAAAACATTATAGATAAATCTTGCGTTTAACTAATAAAACCAATTTTTCCAACAAATTTTAATTTCATGAATTTACATGGAAGGTGGGTAACAGATGTAAAAAATATTTTACCAATATTTTTTTAAAATAATAATTTCAAAAATAATTTTATTCATTTGTGAATAAGTCGTGAAAGTTTCATTAAAATCTGATAATTATTTGATTTTTGTAAGAATTTCCAAATTAATGTGTTTGTCACCGGAAAAAAAGTGAGTTGTATAATATTACGTTTTTCATTGTAAATTCTTGGGAGGATTTGGTTACCCGCTCACTATAGTCAAAACAAGATTTTTACCAAAATTTCGAACGTGGTAAAAGGGATTACATTTTTTTTTAAATAATTAAAAAATACTTTGATATTTCCTCTTAATAATAACATAAACATTTTAATGAAAAAAGTTCGTTTTTATTAAGTTTTGGGCCTTTTTTATTCATACAATGCTGTTTTTTTTTTTCAGCGATTTAGTAGAGGTACCTAGTTGAAACGAATTGGAGTTCTTTATTTAAGTCTCTAGACTAGTTCATTTAGTCATTGGGAGTGTATTATAATATTTACTCTACAACTATAGTATTAAACTTTTTTCGCATTTTATTTTAACACCACTGAATATAAATGTATAGGAATTAAATTCGATATGTCTACACAGAGACATATGAACAGGAAACGATCAGTATAAGCAGTACTCTACAACGCAACAACTTCTCACGTATATGACAACAGCCCCACCAAACGTGGAGAAGAGGGTGCATGAGGATAACAACACACAGAAGACAGCCTTAGTCTGCCTATCTGATGTAAAGTTATTATCGGAGAAAATACGAAGGATTTGTGGTCCATATGACATCAGAACTGTGGTGAATACGGAATTAGAAGAAACTCGCTTCTCTTCACTGTTTACAAATTCCGCAATCCAGTGTAAAATCTAATTTTGACTAATAGCAAAAAGAATTGACCCTGTACTGAAGGAAAAAGACGAAACCAAATTCCGCGATCCAGTGTTAATTATTTTCTAACCAATAAAAGGGGGAGATTTACAAAACCGAGAGAAGTTACGAGCCGGTGTGAAAAGTCTTTTGCTAATATATAGTGAAAGAAAGTGGAATAGTCAGATGGGAGTTACGACACCGCTACGATGTGATAAAAAAAATTTAATCTGCTGAACCGAACATAACATCAAGTCGACATATATTCGTTCTCTCTTTCGTTCTTGCGTGATATTTTCATTTATCTATTCTTCTTCGTCTTCACCATTCTCGCCGTCAACAAAGAAAAAGAAGACAACAACAACAGTAAGAAACTTCAACTGACTCCTAAAAAATAACGTAGATGAGTACAATTTTTCTCTATTGCTTTTCCTTCGTTTTTAATTTCTCGCCGTCCGCAAAAAGAAAGAAAGGAACACATACTTTATTACTACCCTGTTAATCTTTATCTGCACGCACATATTTCTCTGCAACTACGAATTCTGTATTCATTTAGCTCCGTACTACACTTTCTCTTTGAACATTTACACAGTTAATAATTTCACTTCCTACAAATTGATGCTATTCTGTTGTGTAAATAAAATTCCACATAAACATACAAACGAAACACTTATTCTTCCAACCTTCTGATGATGATAATCCTAACTTGTGGGGAGTTCGGTTTTGTTTGGCAACAGAGGCCAGTTTAATAAACATGATCGAGCTTTCTATAGAAATATCAGCAAAAGAGGTTCTATACTTCTAAGATACTCCGAGTAAGGCCTCCAACAGAAGAGAACATTACTAAGGACTCTGTGTACGTAATTCCATGCAGCTACGGAAAGAAATATAAAGAAGAAACGAAGCACCCCATATGGTAAGGCTGCAAGAATATCACATGGTCGTAACACTAGGGGAGATAGAAAAATCAGGCGTAGCTGACCATATATGGAAAGAGAAAGGGGATCTTCGTCCCCTGTGAGATGAAGTTGAAATAAAAGATAGAGAACACGCTTGAAATTACAAAAACTTAAGGAATCAGCGCATATGTTAGGCCACAAAAAAAAACTTCTAAGCCAGCCAAGCATAGAAATGAATACAATATGGGAAACAGTAATACGAAATACTAGAGAAAATCATTAGCTTTAAGATTGTAATATGAGCTCGGGTAAAAAAATAGATACCAAGACATTAGTTTTGTAAGTACCAAAAATTCAAACACTGTTCTCCTCAAGGACATTTGGTTCAGTGGATAAAAGCGTTGGTTATATCGAGTGACTTGACCCAAAAAGTCTGTACTGAACACACAAGGCAGCAGTGGTGAAAAAATAACATAAGGAGTTGAATTAAAGAGAGATAATTAAGACATCCGGAAGTGACACGGCTCATGGAACGAGAACAATATACCTAGTGATTGAAAAAAAAAAGGTTCGGTTCGAAATTCTAATCACTCGAAAAATCTCGGAGACTACAACAGCCAAAACGTCGTGAATATGGCAGTAAATATGGGGGACAACGGTCCCAGTAATCTAAATAATGTAAATACTAACTCATCTTAAAAGTATAGACAAATATTAAACTTTTGCATTTGTTTTACATTTGCAGTAAATTAGACTTTGAATGTGCATTTCATCGAAATAATTTTCGCAATAAATTTTTCTGCTTAGCTGTAAGAACAGCTGTCCAGGTAATTTGTCAAACAAAAGCAAATAGTTTTCTACTGTTGATTTGAGGTTTGTTTGTATAATAAAATAGTGTCAAACAGATCCTATACCTTTGATTTTAACTATGTTTGTTTTCTTTTATGACCAGAGTTTTGAAGTATTCGTTCACGATACGCCAGTGTGTATGGTCACGACAAATAGGGTTAAGCACATCAATTAACATTTTCAGGAATGAAAAGATGATGACGTAAAACAGCGAGATACCACGTGACCAACCAATGATTCCGGGCAATATAGATTTAATGCACGCAATATTGAACGTGTAAAACAAACACAAGTTTTCCTCAATTATCGAGCAAAACTCAATCGCTGTTACAAGGCCGCACCAGTTTAAACAAGTTTACCACAATGACTTTCATTTTGTACTCCCTGTTTGCATACAGATGGTTTCACTACTATGTTCTAAAAAGCTGTGGTGGATACGAAATAAGAATAACTTTCTTTTCTTCAAGAATGGCAAACTCGCAATGACATCGGATAAAAATACTACTTAGCTATCATAGGACAATTTACTAATCGCAGCTTGGCGACAGTTTATTTATCGCTTTATTTTTACTAGGCAAATTTGTGCACTTTTTTCGAAAGCAGGCTCCAGCAAGCTTTCTTACTTTTTCTAAAACTCGAAATCTGATTGGCTAATTCACTTCACTGAAAAATTTCTGCACCAGACGCACTTCTCCTGCCGAGCCAAATTGAGCCACTTCTGCTACTATTTAACCAAAACAATTCAGCGACGATTTCAGTTAGGGCCGGTAGCAGACAACCGTGTACATCTGCTATCTAATGTAACAAAAATCGCCCACTTCTTTCGCCATGCGGTGCTAACTTGAATGCTGCTCACAGAATCCATTTCACCCAGTTTAATAATCACAAGAAAGTCAGTCGGTGTCAGAAAGAATTAAAGCAAAGACTACGCCGCACTGTAGAGGCCTCGGTGTTGTTTTTCAAATTAGCCTTCTGCGCCAAACACAACCTAAGTCTCCACAATTTAAAATATCAGAAGGGTGAAGGTTGGATGATGGCATGTGAAAGAATAAAATATTTCGTTTTGTATTTTAAAGTAAAATTTTATTAACTAAACTGTATAACAAATTTCTAAGAAGAAAAAGTTCAAAGAGAAAAAATGTATGTAGATAAGTTCCAGAGAATTAGTAGTAAGGATTTAAATGAATCCAGCTTAAATTTGATAGTAGCAGAATGTGTGTATGTAGAAAAATTAAAAAGGTCTGTATTCCGTTCCTTTTTCATGACTGGCGAGAGAGTGAAAAGAAAGTTAACGCAAGAAAGGAAATTATACTTATCGGACTTTAGTTTTTATGAGTCAGTTGAAGTATTTTGTTGTTGTTGTTGTTGTTGTTGTTGTTGTTTCTTTGACAGCGTGTAAGTGAAGACGAAGAATGAAAAATTAGAAGGAGGGGAAGAACGAATGTATGCCGACGAGACATGACAGGATCGGCGTCTTGAAATTTCTTCTTTACATTGCGACGAGGTCCTTATCAGATTACCGCTCCAACCTGACTGATTTGGCTGGTCAAGAGACGTGGTTAAGTAGTGGACTCTAGTCAAGTGATCGGCTCGAACCGCATACCCATTTTCTAGGTGTGAAGAAAATTTGACTGGGGTCATAGATCAATTTTCTATTTCCTATCCAATCAGAATCCAGAATCTTCATTTTCACACCGACTTGTGAAATTTGCCTTGTTCTGGGTTTTTCCAAAATGTTTTCAGTCGTTCTGATCCATTTTTGCGGGTGTGCAATTTTACTTTTTACATTTTAGTTGATTATTGGATGATATAAGATTTGTATCTTATAGCACCGATGTCCATTTTACCCCAATACATTATTAGACTTTACTTACAACTGATGACTGCGAAAAGCCTTCTGCTGTTGAAGCTAAGTACGTAAAAACACATTCAGTTTATCTGAAATTCCAAAGTAATACTTTCATGTGAAACCTTAAAATATACCTTTTTTATCCATGTTAAATACAATCGTACAAATTTATGTGAAACCAACTCTGTCAACTTTCTTTACGCTTTTTGAATACTAATTCATGTCCGATCACAGAATGTACACATTTTCTTCCCTTACTATTCATCGAATCACAAACTCCCACGTGTTTGATTAACTCCGATTTTAAAATATACCCGATACATTATCAGCCTCTAATGAGAACAGAGGAATTTTAAAGAACTTTAATCAACATTGAAAGTACGAACCTTTTTCAAGTTTGATTACTTTTCCTGAAACATGCTAGGTACAACTTCAAATGTTTAACCTTGTAAAAAGAAATTCTTAATTTTGTTTCGCGATGAATAACACATGTACTTCCTCATTATTCTTACGCCACTTAGGCAGGATCAAACGACCGCAGGGGCTAAAGAATCGATACAAACAGTATCCATCAATCCTCCCATGTTCATGGAATCAAATGTACTTACGGAAACAAAGCAGCAAAGCAAAACAAAAAATAAGTCTGGAAGATCAGTTACTTGAAAAAATGACAATATATATCACTACTATTGAATTATCAATGTATTCTTGTACTAAAGGAGACGCCATCAAATAGGAAAGGAAGTGATGTGGTAGATACGAAATAAGAATAACCCTCTTTTCTTCACGATTGGCAAACTTGCAATGTCATTGGATAAAAAAATACTACTTAGCTATCATAGGACAATTTACTAATCCCAGCTTGGCGACAATTTATTTATGACTTTATTTTTACTAGGCAATCTTTTTGCACTTTTCTCGAAAGTAGGCCCCGGCCAGCTTTTTAAATTTTTCTAAAATTCGAAATCTGATTGGCTAATTTACTTCACAAAAATATTTCTGCACGAGACGCAATTTTGAGCCACTTCTGCTACTATTTAACCTAGACAATTCAGTGACGATTTCAGTTCGGCCAGGAAGCAGACGCCCTTGTACATCCGCTATGTAATGTAACAAAAATAGCCCACTTTTTTCGTCAATGCTGCTAACAGAATCTATTTCACCCCGTTTAATAATCACGGCAAGAAATTCAGTTGGCGTCAGAGAGAATGAAAAGAGAGACTACGTCGCACCGTTGTCCATTTCACGCCAATATATCCCTAACTTTTAATGACAACCGAAGATTGCAAAGACTCTTTCTACTGTTGAAACTAAGTAACTAAAAATACATGTTTTATATTGAATTCCACTGTAATACTTTTAATATGAAATATGAACATTTTCAATTTGTTTTGATAATTTTGCAAACCTTGTTTATATGGAATTAAACTTACTACTTTTGTGTGAAAACGAATTTTGGGAATGTACTTACTGTCTAATATTTTATTATGAACATTTGCTCTGTTTATCAAGTCTGCAAACTTTTAATGTGATTATTTGTCTTGAAATAATCTACTGACAATTACAACTGTGTAAATTTTTAAATAAATTCCTTATTTTGTTGTCAAATTATACACACGTGTTTCCTCGTCATTATACGCTACGACGAATACCTTTCTTCAGAGCCCGGACAGATAGGGACATTAGCAACACGCCGTGAACTTTGCCCTTGTGAACAGACTCGTCTTAAGGCATGGGCTCGATATAGGGCCCACGAATATAGGGGAACCCATTTTAATCTGTGTATATTAAGTGACTTGTGTTACAGAAACCTCTTCTTAGAAAATATTAAAAAATAGAAATTATTACAAGCCACGCGTATTTCTATTGGTGAAAATATGTCATAATAGAAAGATCCAATTCATTTGAGTTGGTTCTCGAATATAAAATAGTGGGAGAATGTTCCCTTTTGACCTAGAAGATATCGGAAATGATAAAGACTTTCTTTTAAGTGTCCTCCAAAGATTTGCCATTTCGTGGAGAAAACCAGATCATTGGGTCGGCAAAAAATGACAGTTATTTAGGTATACAATAGCTTCTGAGTGAATGTTACCATTTCTTGGAAAAATATCTGGAAATGTATGGAAATCCTGGAAAAGGGAATCCGTCATATTTATTTGCAAATATTTGTGAGGAATTTATTGAATTAATAGTACAGCAGGTTCTTTGTACTATTCTTGGGGAAGTAAGAGAGTCAAAGCATTATTCAATAAGTGCAGATTCCACTCCATACATATCACACAGATCAATTGGCATTTACTGTCTGATACAGTAAAGGCAGTGAGCCTGTGGAAAGTTTCTTGATGTTCATCTCCAGCTTTTCTCGCGGAACAACAGACACTGTTGTGGATTTTCTTAATGAGAACAAAATTCCACTATCAATCTGCCAAGATCAGTCATACGATAATACCTCAAATATGTCTGGACAATATATTGGATTGTATAAACAGATTCATCAACTCAATGAATTTGCCGTCTATGTCTTCCTGTGCTGGACACAGTCTGAACTTAGTGGGAGTAAAAGCAGCAGAGTGTTGTCTACAAACTGTATAATTCTTTGACTTTGTTCAGCATCTGTATTCATTTTTTTTTTCTTGCCGGTTTTACTCATCGCTGAAATGTATTGACATCATCTCTAGGAAAAGAATTTGTGGTCTGACATGCGATGATCAGCACATTTTGAATTTGTTCATGCTAAGTATGGGGGCTTCGAGAAAATGAAACATATGCTGAATTCTCTTTCAACGGACAATGAATAGCAAGCAAATACAAGGCATGAGGAAGAATGATTGAGCCAAAAAATGAAAACTTGGAAACAATCTTTCTCGGGATTTTTCGAATGACATCCTAGAAAGAATGTACAAAATAAGTAAGGTCCTGCAAAGGATGTGAATATCCTTGTTGTCACGAATATTTTTGAGTCTAGGAAAACCTAGCTTCAGTAAAACTTAGTGAATATAAATTAAAATCCAGGAGTATGTGTTCAGATTACAATGATGGGAAAAACAGGAAAGAAAACGTGCACATCTTAATAGATAGAATGGATCATAAGATAAGGTACATCTCAGCAAAACTAAAAAAATTCAATGTGAAATCTTTTCTCCCTGTTCTGGACGCTAATCTTTGAATTGACAAAACATGTAAAGTCTTATTCACAAATTGGAAATATGTTTCTTTCTTTTCACTGAATTGTGCACTTAAGAAAAAGTGTGAACATCTTGTTAATAAGTATCATAAAGACTAAATTATGACGAACTTTTAAACGAATGTGAGCCTCTCAAGCACTGAGATTATGGTTCTTGATAAAAATTGCAAGACTCTTCCTGCAATGTACAGAAGAATCATTTCGGATTATTTGAAATCTGCATTCCCGAATGTTGAAATTGCACTCAGAGTGTTCATGTGCATGATTGTGACCAGCTATACTGGAGAACGTTCTTTTTCTAGGCTGAAACTTATTAAAAATCTACTTCGTAGCACAATGGGAAAGCATCGTTTGAACTGGCTTTCACACATGTGCATGGAAAATAATATCCCATTCCTGAAGACCATTGACTTCAAATCAATAATAAAGTAATTCTCTGAAAAGAAATGCCACAAATGCTTGTAATAAGAAGTTCGTAATAATTTCATGCAGTGCTATTAAATGTGTGTGGCTTACAGTGTATTATTGAGTTTTTCAAGCCTTAGATATTGTTCAAATGTTTATCATGTTGATTAGTTGCTGCTGTACAGCATGTTTTTTAATGTTTAAAACCAGTTTTGTTGAAGTGCTAATAAATATGTTTAATATTATCGAACATGTACTTTTTAGTCCTGTAAGTGATTGTTGTTGGGGCCTCCGCACATTGGTTTTCTCAGGAGTCCATATTACTTATGCTTATGAATAGTTTTTTCTAACGAGGTTAAACTTTACTAGGCGCTCAAAAGAATATTTTGAGAAAGTCTTTACACATTTCTTTTCGCATCAATTGTAAATAAACAATTTCAAACTAAGCCAGAGTCATCTTTATCGTACGCCTAAAGAAGTGCTTCTCGATCTTTTTAAGTAACGGAACACCTAGCAAATATAAATATCGCAGTACACCTAGCGAAATTTTAAAAGAACATACATTTAAATGTTTTAAAATAAAACCCTAGATTCTAAAAAATACACATACAAATATGGACTTTATTTCAATATTTCTATTCAACTATTCAACTATTTTTTCAGCTTATTTAGTGTGAAACATGTGCCTGGTGTTTTCACGCGATTTCTCAAATGTTTAGTCGAATGTGCAATAAACAGACCCTCATTTCTTTTTCAGTTGAGCGCAGTCTTTCTCGCTTTTTATTTTTCTGTTATGTAGGATGGAGAAGCATGGTTAATTCACATGTTACGGAGTCGATATAAGGCGTGCGTATCGACCCCGCAGACTTTTTGCATGTGTGAAAATAAGAAAGACAATGAGGAAAAGGAGACGAAGATGTCAATTTTATTGGGGTAAAACTGACGAAGAAACAAGTAGTAAAAATCGAAAAAGGCTGAAACATCGCCGCCGACGTTGGCAGGAATGACGTCAGCGTCTGGCAGGAACAGCACAGGCTGGAACGTCGTCGGTCGGCAGGGGAACGTCGTCGGTAGGAACGGCGCAAACAGGAAATTCGTCACCGTCTGGCAGGAGCGGCACAGGCTGGAACGTTGAGGTCGAATCGACAAGGACTTCACCAGCGTCTGGCAGGAACGGTGCAGCCTGGAACGTTGATGTTGAGTCTCGGCTGCAACTGAACGTAATCCGAGGAGGACAGGTTCGGTTGCGGCCTAGCACGTGTACATACCCAGACAGGTGGGCGAGTTTGCAGGATTCCATCGTGGTTAAACGGGATCACTGCGAGCTAGGACGTGTGAAAGCCTCGGCAATCGGACTTGAACAGTCGTCGTCACCTTTGATAGCGGGATAGCGGGATCTCGAGCGAGGTAAAACGTTCCACCTCCGAAGCAGAGTCAAACCTAAAGCAGGACCGGCTGCTAAGACGTGATGTGTTCCAGGAATCAACCGTGTGCAGCCGGATTGCAAATGAAGTGTGCGCTTAGCTGGAGGTGGCCGAGGAGCGAAAAGTGAGTATTTGAGAACACTTTGATCCTACTCTCCGGGCCGCGGGGACTCTATTTACTCTACTCCCCAACAGTGCGAGTTGTGATACAAGGTCAGTTTTTAACGTGAGGAACCTGAACGCATACGCTCAGACCATTAGTCAAAGATTACCTAGCAATTGATTACATGGTGAGTGGGTACAAAGCTAGTTTTAGCTGGTCATCTCTTCCAAACCTGCCTACCCGCCACCAAGTGGCGAGTGCTACAGGCGGTCGGCGAGCAGGAAGTGAGTATCTGAGAACAATACTTAGATCCTACGCTGATAATAAGGGATCGGCAGTTAGCAACATCTTCTGGTTACTGAATTTTACATACGAGGTCAAGTTCTCCCGTTTGTTTTGCAATAAAACTTATAAAGTCTTTTTAGCTAATGTGAGATAAAAAGTGTAACGCTTATTTATTTATTCAAATAATAACGCTGTACTATTACAACTTCCACACATACGCACATATATGTATACCGTGACAATATTTCGCGGCACACTTAAGAGGTTCAAGCGACACACCACTGTGCCGTGGCACAGCGGTTCAGAATCACTGCCTTAAAGAGATAAGTAATTCATAACTTTTTTTATGGAAAAATTCCAAGAAGATATGAGAAAGATAGACATGTCACTGAGAGACTATATATAACTAGAAAAGAAGTAGAAAGGGGACTAATTAGCTTAATGTACTTACATGGCACATTTTGTGTCGGGTAGGGACCAAAAATCATCTCTGAGTTGCGTCTCTGGCCTCGAAAACAGAGTGCGGCTCAGTTGTAGCTTTGTCCGAGGACAGAGATGTATCTGAGAAAAAATTATTACGCGCCACCTAATTGGGCCAGGTGCAGATACGAGAAGGAACCTGGAGACGTGTGTGTGTGTGTGTGTGTGTGTGTGTGTGTGTGTGTGTGTGTGTCTTCCGATTTTAATCTTTTGGCATGGAACAGAGGTTTTTCGACCAGAGTCAAATATCACTCATCATGCGGAGCTAATCGAATCTCTTCGTGATTAGACGGATCGAAGCATTTGTGCCTGAGTGCGAAAGGTTGTGCATGGGGAAAAATGACAATGTTCTCCGGAATAATTCTGAAACAAAAGAACATAATTTATCAGTGCTGGTGTCGCAGACAACTTTCAACTTGGTGATAAGAATAGTTACTCTGGAAAGCTTCAATGATGTTAAAAGATCCTGTAAATACTTTTGCAGTGGCTGGTCCTTTGCCTGTTCATGTGAATGACTTGTAATTCATTCAGGATGGTGTTGACACATCCTGACATAGCGTCCGCAGGAATGTTGTCTGTTCCCTTAATATATCTGATATCTGCAGTAAACTATAACAGACAATCTAGCTGTCAGGTCTCACGTGGGGCTTATTTCTGGGAATTTGACGGAAAAGCTCTCAGTAAGAATTTATGGTCAGTTTGGATAAAAAATGAGGTCCACCCTTTCAACACATACCGAAAGTAGGGCACAGCTGAAGATGCAGCAAGTAGTTCGCGTTCAAAGGTGCTATATTTAATCTCAGTTAACGATACTTTTTTCGAGAAAAAGGAAATTAATTTCTACCGATCTTCTATAATCTGCAGAAGGACAGCTCCCACATCAACGGCAGAAGCATCGACTGCCAAACATACCGCCTGAGACAAAAGTGGCTTAATTTTTTTTTAAGCTTCTAACACCGAATGTCAAATCAGAGTTCTTCATGTTAGTTAAGGTGTCAGTCAGAGATTTGGCGAACTGTGCAGTTAGATAGGAAATATGATTTCGAATTTTTGATTTCAAGGCCCAGAAATATGATTTCGAATTTTCCAAAGTTGCAATTTACTGGGTTTATCACCAAGCCAAATTTTTCGAATTGTTCAAAAATGAGTTGAACGTGCTAAATATGTTCATCCATCGAGGAACTACCTATCAAGACGTTGTTTATATATGCACGTACAAAATCTAAACTATATAATCAGTCAGTTAAGTGCCATACGTGAAACACACTTGGGCGATCATGTCTCTTTCGAGACATGACTGACTGGGCAGAAGATTATCCCGCAGTAGTTTGCCATTGCTTTCTGCGGTAGATTGGTTGCCAGCCAAGGTTATAGAACCCAATCTGTCCTGCTATTTAACCCATAACTGGAGGTAAGAGACGGATTAATACCTTTCCCAAGTGTATTTGTGCGTAAGTGAATGCAATGGATTCAACTGGAATTCGAACTCGGTTCCTTGATTTCTCGTTCCGAGCCGATATCCACTGCACCACAACGCAACGCGGTCAATACATTTTTTAAATGACTGTGCCGCATTTCTGATGGGAATGGGAATCGTAGAAATTCAAGCAATCCAAACGGTGTTGTTATTGTCGTCTTTGGAATGTCTGCAGGCACTACTGGTATCTGATGGTCGGCCCTGATAAGGTCTATCTTAGTAAATATGGACTTTCCCTGGGTAATAATTGTCACAGTATGGCTGTGGAGGAAGGGATAGCAGTCGTTTTTAGTGACGTCTACACTCGCCACATGGACGCCATGTGCCACTATTTTTGGGGACCATGTGTAACGGTGAAGCCCAGCTACTGCTTGATGGTCTAATAATTCCGAGTTACATCATTTGATTAAATTCAGCTTTCGCCACCCAAAGTTTTTCAGGAACCAAACGACGGGGACAGTTGTAAACTGGTGGACCGCTAGTAGCGATGTGGTGTGTGACCACGTGAGCTAAAGATTCTCTGTGAAAAATGAGTTTTGTTATACACTCAAATTTTCGTAGAAGTTCACAAAAACTGGGTTGTCCTTGGTATGAACTACAGTTGGACATAGTGGGATAGTATCTAGATCCTCTTGGCCTGATCTTAGTCATGTGATTTATCAGACATAGTGTGTGAATATCTACGAGGAAGCAATATTTGTGTAAAAAATCGTTTTCTTCACATCCGATATGACAAAGAAATGGGTGAAAACTCGCTGTAACCCTAAATTTTAAAAAAGACACATCTGTCCGTAAGTAGCTATAACAGACTTATTTACAGCCTGTAGTGTAAATTTATGATAGCCATTTATTTTATCTGTCTTAGTAGCAGGAATAATTGAGACCTGCGCTCCACTCTCTATGCATGATAACACAGTTAAGAGGCGACAAGACTCTCCACGGATAGCACACTGAGTCACCTTCAGTTGCCTGAGTGACCTGTCCATGGAGGTTCTTATACGAACACGGGAGATGGAGTTACAGTATTTTGCTTTGTCCCTAAACTTTCTATGGGGGCGACATATAGGTTCATAACTCTTCTCACATCTTGGAAACAGCTAGAGCGACCTCTAGCCTCATGGTGGGTTAAACATAAATTGTCCATCCCTCTAGATAGCTCATCTATACAACGCTGTAGTCTCCGTTGCCCTCTATTAACTTAACCCACGATTTCGGCTTAGTCGTTTGAACTGCGGCAAGAGGCATGGTGCGGGTAATATCTGCTATGCTGTCAGCGACAGCCACTAACTTTTCTATAGGTCCATGTTCACCCACAGTAGCCATTACAGTCCGAAAATCTATTACAGTCCGAAAATTCGCCAGGCAAAAGATGTAGTTGTAGAAATTGGGTTGGTTTACTATCTCATCAAACAATTGCAACAGCTTTCTTTGCTGTGAGATAGAGGTGCAAGCTATGGGTTCTTCTTTTAACCGACTGAACGGTCTTTCTGCAGGTGGCGAAATAATTACGTCTTTCACTTCCACAATAGCTTCTTGAGACAATTTAGATACACTACCCTAAATTTCTGTTTTTAAGAAGTTATACTGTACATTTCACACTCCATCTCTATCTGTTAAAATATAAATCGGGGCCCGATCTAATATAACTAGGTAGTGTATCATTTAATGCCTAGATGGTAGCGTTAACCCCAGCAGCCATGTGAAACTTGATGACCTAGGAGTAAAAATATACACGTCTAATTAAAATAAAAACGCTAAAAGTTACCGGCAGCTTAAAAAAATCGGGCGACTAATGTCTTATTTCTGTATTTGTATTCAACCACCTGATAATCTCAGGAGGCGAATGTCGCCGAGAAGAAATAGATTTAATGTCTGTACATGGCTGGAGTTGACCACTATATTTCGTGTTGGAGGTCATCAGAGATAGTAGTGGTTTTGTTAGTCGAGTGGAATGTTAGCGTGTTACAAGTATCACGCACGTAGAGGATTTACAATATAAATCCTTAAAGGATATGGAAGAAGAATGAATGTTATGGTGTTTATCTTTAAATGAAAATAGACTCAGGGGTACAAGGAATAGAACTTTTATGTACAACAAGATAACATGGAATACAACTGAATAAAAATGATACATTGTCCCAAAACATAAAGCAAAAGTGAACAAGTTACTTCAGGGATACAAGTTACATTAAAGCAAAGTTTAACTTTCTTGTCTGATGATCATTCTCAGTGAGAATGAGGAGTGCCCAAGGGTTCGGGCTAACAGCCTAGCGAAGAGGAAGAGGGAGAATTTTCTTTTCGCTGTTTTTTTTCCTTTTTTATGGGATGAACAGCGCTTAAATGTCACGTGAGTATCTACGGGAAATAACTCTGAAATGTTCTAACATGGTGATAAACTAAGCATGGTAGACTAGAATTGACATAATTGTCCAAATTTTTTCCTGTTCAGGGAAGGAACCCTGAAATAAGTAACCATTTAATGCAACGTACGAAATCAGTCACTTAAGTGCCGTGCGTGAGAAGGGTGATCAAAAGAGACATGACTGACTAGGCAGAAGATTATCTTGCAGTAGGTTGCCATTGATTTCTGCGGTAGACTGGTTGCCAACCAAGGCTATAGAACCCAATCTGTTCTGTTATTTAACCCATAACTGGAGGGAAGCGACGGATTAATACCTTTCCCAAGGGTATTTGCGCGTATGTGAATGCAATGTATTTGTCCGTAAAGCTGTAAAAAGGAAGAAAGAAAGGAACTGGGAATGTGAGAGAGAAAGGAAGGACGATGTGTTGCGAGAGAGATGAGAGAAAGAGAGGATGAAAGAATGTTCACTGATACGTGATACTGCCTGTTGTATGAACTGCTGAATTCTCTGTATGTGTGCTCCAAGCTGTCCGTGTGCCTCTCTGTGGTTTGAGATGGCTGCTATTCCCTCTGGCGTTGAAAGTTTCTGCTTCCCTTTTATCTTGATGGTGAAGATCCGGGAGATCAAAAGGTGTGTTTCTTATGTCAAGCCCTGATTGGTCGAAAATTCGTTTTTTCGACCACGGGGTGTGCTTTCCACTACGTCCGAGCTTTTGGGTGAGCCGTCCTTGTTTTTGACCCCAAAGGGTATGGTAAGGGGTGAATTCCCGCGCAATTGTATTTTTTGATATACACGTGGTGTGAATTAATTTTTATTGTGTGTGTGTGTGTGTGTGTGTGTGTGTGTGTGTGTGTGTGTGTGTGTGTTGAGTTTGGAAAATAAAATAAGAAACAGCACAATACTCCCACCCCCGATTGGAAAAGATATGAAAGATACATATGTTTTTCAATATGTAATATATTCTTTAAAATGTTTCGGCCAGTGGACTTTTCTGACGGTTTTTGTTGTAGGTGTGATGTCAGTATTTTGTTTTTCAGCTTCCTCATTTTCTGTGTGAATATGCTTTTGTGGAGGTATTGTATGAGGTTGTTCCTCGACATACGCGATCAATAGCGATATTATCTTTCTTTTCTTTCCTCATGATAGTAAAATATTTTTCATGCCTGTCCAGAACTTGGTATGGTCCTGAATAATTTGGACAGGGTGGTTTTTTAACTGCGTCATTCCTGATAAATATATATTTGCAGGTGTGAACATTTCCTGGTGGGTGTAAAGTTGAGAAGAGACATTTTATGTTTTAATTCTGTTACAAAAGTTGTTGTAGGTGAAATGTCTGTCTTGTGATTAAAATACTGTCCAGGTAGGGTTAATGCTGATTCGAAAACTACCTCTGTAGGTGTGCTTTGTAAATCTTCTTTCACCGTGTTTCTTATCGCTAAAAGGATTAGTGGTAAATTGTCTGTCCAGTCCGAATTATTTAAATTCATAGCTAGAGAATCTTTTAACTGTATGTGGAATCTTTCAACCATCCCATTTGCACAAGGGTGGTAGGCAGTTGTTTTAATGTGATTCGTTCCTAACAATTGGTTAAATTCAGCAAAAAGCGTTGATTGGAACTGTGAACCACTGTCTGTTGTGATTACTGAAGGTACTCCAAAAATTGCTATCCAGTCCTGGAGTATAACTCTGGCTTTTGTTGCGGCTGAAGTGTCTTTGACTGTTATGGCTGTAGGCCATCTGCTAAATCTGTCAACTATAGTAAGAATATGTGTATGCGCTTTTGAGTTGGGTAAAGGTCCTACTAAGTCGACATGAATGTTGGTGAATCTAGCATCAGGTGTGCTAAAAGTGCCAAGTGGTGATTTCGTGTGTCTGTGGATTTTATTCTTTTGGCAAGGTATGCAAGTTTTCGTCCAATTGCGAATGTCCCTGTCCATATTGGGCCAGACAAAGCGTTCCGCTATTAATTTTACAGTGGCCCTTTTTCCTGGATGAGATAAGTTGTGAAAATGTTGAAAAACTTCTCGTCTGATGCCCGGTGGTATATATGGACGCGGATGTGTTTGTGATACATCACAATAAAATTTCGTTGTACCAAATGGTATGGGCATTTCTTTTAGGTGTAAGGATGTTTTTTGTTGTACAACTGGAAGTGTTTCATCTGTTTTCTGCTCTTGTGCGATTAATTCCATACATAAAGAACTGGAATTCAAAGAGGCTATTGTAGATCAAGATAATGCGTCTGCTATAATGTTCTCTTGTCACATATCGGATGTCTGTGGAGAACTGGGCGATATAATCGAGATGTCTGATTTCTCGTAGACTATATTTATCTACATGTATATGTAGTACATATGTTAATGGCTTGTGATCTGTATAAATGCAAAAATTCCTTCCTTCCAGCAAGTGTTTAAAATGTTCAATTGCCAGGTAAATTGCTAGAAGCACCCTTGAAAAGGTGCTGTATTTCGTCTGTGTCTTGCTTAGCTTGGCAGAAAAAATGATATAGGAGTCATTGTGTTGTTAGCAAGTTAGTGTATGACTGCTCCTACAGCTATTTCAGATGCATCCGTTGTAAGCGTAAGTTTTGTGTCCTCACTGTCCCTTACGTAGTTTAGTTTTGTAAAGTTGGCCAAAGCAGTTTTAGCTTGTTTGAAGGCCTCCAAGGTAGGTCCTTCTAACTTTAACTGTTGGTTCTTTGTTTTGTTTTTTAACAAATCTGTTAACGATGCAAGTAATGTAGAACAGTTAGGTAAAAATCGTCTGTAGTAGTTAATTACGCCTATGAATCTGCGTACTTGTCTAACGGATGTTGGTTGTGGGAAATTTGAAATTGCACTTACTTTCTCGGGTAGTGGAGATATTCCGTCCTTGTCGATTAAGTGTCCGAGGAAATTGACCTTTGGTTGGCTGAAAATGCATTTCTCTGTATTTATTTTCATACCGTAATGTGATAGTCTTTCAAAGGTTTGCTCTAAGTGCTGTCTGTGCTCGTCGAGGTTTCTTCTGGCGATTAAAACGTCATCCACATATGCAAATATAAATGGCAGACCTCTAAAACTTCGTCTATTAACCTTTGAAAGGTTTGACAGGCGTTCCTAAGCCCAAAAGCCATCCGTACGAACTCGTAAAGGCCAAATGGTGTGGTCAGTGCAGTTTTATGAATGTCTTCTTCTGCCACTGGAACTTAGTAGTATGCCTTTGCGAGATCCAATTTGGAAAATATGGTGGCCCCTTGCAGACCGATGGCAAAATCGTAGATATGTGGAATAGAGTATCTACCATTTTAGCATTTAACCTTCTAAAATCGCCACAAGGGCGACATGTTGTAGCGTCAGACTTTTGCACCATATGTAGCGGTGAAGACCAAGCACTTTTCGAGGGTCGGATGATCCCTTGCTGTAATAAATGTTGAAACTCGTTTTTTGCAATCTTATATTTATCCGGTTTCAATTGTCTGGGGGTGGCATAGACAGGTTGTCCAGTTGTCTTGATGTAGTGCTTGGCATTATGTTTTATGGTGTCTGTGTTTTTAAATGACTGGGAGAGTTGTGGATATTTTTGTAGTAGCTGACGGATGTACTGATCCTCGGGTAAGGCAGAACTGATTCCAGTAGATTGGTATTTCGAGGTGATTCCTCTTACTGAAATCTTGGTTTGATTGTCTATAAGTGTGCGATTAGTCATGTCGACAGACAGTTTGAATCTAGCTAAAAAATCTGCCCCTAATATAGGCGTTGTTACACTGGCTATGGTAAGATTCCACAAAAAATTCCGTCGCATGCCGAGATTGATATTAAGTGATTTCTCTCCATAAGTTGGTATTTTGGTACCCTTAGCTGCTTGAAGATGATAATATAGTCTCCTGCTTTTGTGTTGGTGGTATCACGCTTGTTTCAGCTCCGGTGTCTATTAAAAAGTTATATCCATGAATTTTGTCACGGATATAAAACAGACGACTTTTTGTCAAAAATCCAGCAACAGCCGTCGTCTCTACTGGCTGGAATTTCCGTTTCCCGCATTTGCGTTGTTGAAAGAACAAGGGCGTATACAGTGTCTCGCCTCAGTACAGAACCTTTTGTGGTAGTAACAAAATTCATCTTTAACGCGGTTGTCAGTCCGGCCTCTACTGAAACTTCGCTTTCTGTAACCTGGCCGTTTATCGCGGGGGTACCGTCGGTCTGTTTGTAGTAAATCTTGTATTTGCTTAGACAATGTTTCTCCCGTTGACTTGAGTTCGTTAAATTCCCTGTCTTTTTGTTGGGCTGTTTGTGGTTCCATTATGTTCTTCTTCCTTTTCATTTTGTTTGTTTGTTTAAATGTAGTGTCTGACGTCGATCACCAATATGTAGAAGGGCTAAGAAGTCCCTCAAACAATTAATAAAAAGAAAAATGCACTACAAATAAAGTAAAATAAACTTTTGTTTATTTTCGCAAAAAAAAATAAAAGAATTATTTTTTATACAAAAAAATGTATTTGTCCGTAAAGCTGTAAAAAGGAAGAAAGAAAGGAACTGGGAATGTGAGAGGGAAAGGAAAGATAATGTTTTGCGAGCGAGATGAGAGAAAGAGAAGGTGAAAGAATGTTCACTGATACGTGACACTGCGTGTTGTGTGAACTGCTGAATTCTCTTTGTGTGTGCTCCAAGCTGTCCATGTGGCCCACGGTGGTTTGAGCTGGCTGCTATTCCCTCTGGCGTTGAAAGTTTCTGCTTCCCTTTTATCTTGATGGTAAAGATCCGGGAGATCAAAAAGTGTGTTTCTTATGTCGAGCCCTGATTGGTCGAAAATTCTTCTTTTTTTTTTCTTTTTTTTTTTTTGACCACGTGGTGTGCTTTCCACTACGTCCGAGCTTTTGGGTGAGCCGTCCTTGTTTTTGACCCCAAAGGGTATGGTAAGGGGTGAAGTACCGCGCAATTGTATTTTTTTAGATACACGTGGTGTGAATTAATTTTTATTGTGTGTGTGTGTTGAGTTTGGAAAATAAAATAAGAAACAGCACAACATAAATTAATAAATGTACATATGAGGGTGCACATATGTATAGTATTACTCAGGTGTTAATAAATCAGTGTTCAATATATGAACAGAGCTGTATTATATATATATTAATAAATATACGTATTATTCTGCGCCACTGGCACTACTCGGTCTTTTATGCATTATGCAAGCATCAGATGCAGATTTCAAACTGACAGTTTATAAAGTTAAGTTACTGCTTTTTTAATAACAAGATTAAAAATCTAAATATTCTACGGTTACACGTGAATAAATATTTTAAATTCAAGTTTAAAATTTAAATAAAAAAAAATATAAAATATAAAATAATAAAATGCAGGGAGAAGAAATCAAATGGGCGTAGATCATGAGTTTTACAAATTTAAGTATTAAAATATTATACATACATAAAAATGTGGGGAAAATTTAAATTTTAAAGTTTTAAATAAAAATGAGATAAAATAAAAGAAAATATAATAAAAAGAAAAAAGAAAAAGAAAAATTAAGAAGTAAAATTTAGAATTAAGTATTAAAAATTAAACAATGTAAGGGGCAAATATAAAAGGGGGTTTAATTCATAAATTGTTAAAAATGATATGGTTGGAGAAAGAAAGAAAGAAAGAAAGAAAGAAAGAAAGAAAGAAAGAAAGAAAGAAATAGGCAAACATAAAGAGGAATCTTTATCATTCTGGGTCTAAGAATTTAAGTATTTTTTCTATGAGAGCATGTGGTCATTAAATCACTTTTTTTATTAAGCTAATTTGGATTATTGATATGGTTTAAAATGACAAGTTTTTCTAAAATTCATAGATTATATTTATCTCATTTTTCATTGTAATGTTTGGATTTAGCTACTATATTTCAGGTAATTTCTAATTAATTTCTAGTTGGAGAGTTGGGTAAATATAATACTGACTTCAGTAATTAAACGGAAGTTTTTTGTTATAGATGAGATTACCTTTCCTGCATAATTCGTTCTCTCTCGCCACCAAAGAAAATATCAGAATTACGAATTTCATTCATATAAAGAATTTGTAATTTTTCTAAAATTTACTTAGAATAAATGATTTTCCTTTCACATTAACGCAAATTACATTTTTTATTAAAATGAATTTTCCTATAGTGTTTAGATTTCAGATATTACAATAGGTTTGGTTCTTTCAAGAGTCTCTTATGCTTTGTGGCATACTAGGACTTTCTAACTATGAAATATATCGAATGTATGATTGTAGAAGTTATAAAGTTTACAGATTGGATTGATTTAACAGAAACTCTAGTTTCTGTTAAACAGGACAGACCATAAACTAAAATGCACTTCATAAATAGATGTCTTTATTAGCGAGCAGTATAAACTTAATTGATGACTGATCATGAGCTAAAAAAATGACTGAACAACAATGCCATTATCAAGAAACTTGTATGATTTTTTTAAATTTAATTGTATAGTTTTCAGCACTTAATGAAAATGTATATTCTATACGCGTTGTTTTATTAAACGTAGAGGATACAAATCCTATATCATCCAACAATTAACTGAAACACACAAAATAAAATTGCACACCCGCAATATCGGATCAGAATGACTGAAAACATTTTGGGAAAACCAGCAGACAAGGCAAATTTCACGAGCCGGTGTGAAAATTAAGATTCTGGATTCTGATTGGATAGGAAATAGCAAATTGAACTATGACTCCGGTCAATTTTTTCTTAACACCTAGAAAATGGGTATGCGGTTCCAGCTGATCACATGACTAGATTTCACTAATTACTCACGTCGCTTGCCCGGCCAAAGACAGTCAGATGGGAGCAAAGAGACGACACGCTAAAATGTAACAAAAGAAACTTCAGGCATAACCCGGACATATAAAGGTCCCGTCACACGTTCGTTCTACTTCTTTGCTCGTGTCAATTTCCTTTACCTCTTCTCCTACATCCTCAACATTCTCGCAAAGAAGAAGACAACAACAACAACAAAGACTTTAACTGACTCCATTTTCCTTTATAACTTCACCTTCCTTTTCACTTTCTCGCCGGCCATCAAAAATGAAAGGAACACAGATTTCAAACACATTCGCTACTTGCAATTAGAATTCTGGGCACTTAAGTCCTTACTACTATTTCTCTGGAACATTTAACTACGTACATTTTTTCTTTGAACATTTAACTCTTACAAATTAATTAACTATGTACATTTCTATTTAAACAATTTCTTGCAAATTTATTATTTTGTTCAGTTAATAAAATTTCACTTATATAAACTTATTTATAAATGGAACATTGTGTGTGTGTGTCTGTGTGTGTCTGTGTGTGTGTGTGTCCGTTACCTATAGACTCCGAAACGCCTGAACCGATTTTCTTGTAAATTTACACAGTTGTACTACAAGCGTCTGAGAGTGTTCTTAGCTAGGTTTTGTGTCGAGGTACCCCCGATAAATATCAAAAATCGATAATCGAAAAAATCGGGTTGTAGAAGGAGTCCGATTTTAATCAAATTTGATACACTCATAGACAAAGACATAAGAAGCGATATTCAGAAGTTTCAAGGTTGCAGTTCTTACAATATTGCAGAAAATCGATAATATATATATATATATATATATATATATATATATATATAAAAGGCAAGATGTTTATGTGTGTGTCTGTTTATCTGTGTGTATGACTGTATTTTTTTTTCAGCCCTTTTATTTTATTTTTTGCTTCGAGTTTGGTTCTAAGTAGGTATAATTGTAGTTCTTAGTCTCAGCCATGATACCATTTACTCAGAGGACTTATTTAGTCTTCAAAATTCATTTTACGACGAAAAAAACTTATTTTATATCGATACCAGGAAATCAAAATTTGAGTTACATCCATTCATTTTTCTTTCAGTGTACGGTTTCGCTTTAACTGGAAACAACTATTGCTTTTTAGTCTTTCGTACCAATGTCCAAAGAGTCTGTGCTCCAGGACCATGGATTAGTTTTAAAGCTTTCATTACACCCGAGCAATGCCGGGCTATACTGCTAGTTTTACAAATAAAACACATTTATTCTTCCAACCTTCAAGCAACCTTCTGATATTGTAAATTGTGGGGACTTCGGTTGTGTTTGGCACAAGGCCAATTTGATAAACGTCACCGAGGCCCCTACAAACTTAACATTGTAAATGTATATTTTATTACATATGTGTATATAAAAGAGAAATAGCTTGTGAATGTGAAATAGCCCCTTTACATACCCCTTCAAATTCTGAGGATTGAGAAAAAATGAAAAAGAATTCCCGAGCCTATGTGAAATTCCTTTTGATATAAAACGAGAAAATAAATTAAGAGTGTCATGTGAACGGGCTTGCCAAATTACTCACAAATTATCGGCTTTTAACCAAGCACATTATACTTAAAATAATTTTCTTTCACCAGTCCAATAACGCTAAGTATTTTGAATGTACGCAAAGTTTGCAAACCATATCCATTCTGTGAGCAACGAACTCTGTTGTAAACATTTATGTCCTCTTCATGGCCATTCGCTAGAATTACAGATTTTTAAAAAAATGATTTATTTTCCTGAAACGATCTCCTGGCATCAATTTGAGCGTGTAAATTCGTAAATAAATTTCTCATTTTGTTTTAAAATTACCCGTGTTTCCTCGTCGTTATCATCCTCCATTAATCTTCTTGGCTTGGGTAAATCAACTGTTCATTTTGAAACCCCCTATGCCACACGTCATTATATAACTCCTTCCAGCTTAATTCAATGTCTTTATTTTCTTACCTGCTTGATCATAAAATTAGTTTAATACAATGAGTTCTATAATTCTAAATTTAAGAGGTGCTGAATTATTATATCATTTAAATCTAATCGAATGCGGTAATTCGCGATGTTCCTTTCTGAACATTCATGAAAAAAATAATCTAACAACAGCTAAAATAAAATCCTTAAAGGTTGACACGAGAAAATGGAATACGAAGAGCAACGGAATTAATTTCAAAATAACAGTTATATTTACTTTAATAAATTTTCTTTTTAAATGTAGATTTCTTTCTGTTCAATCTGAAAGTGTGTCTTGAAATTATGCAAGCAGCAAACTTTCAAATTCTTTTCTAGCGGACATTCTGTTTGTTACTTGATATCGCAGTCATTATTATTAACATCTTCATAGATTATTCGTTATACAATAAATTCTCGAACATCCACACTAAATTAAAGTACACACCAAATATCGAAAGGTTATACTCGGCAAGTTTACTAATAAAATAATCTATCTTGTAGGCATAAATACGGAAAATTTAGTCCGAATAAGAAAATTACCTTATTTACGTTTTTTTTTTCTTTTTAACGGAGTATCAATATTTTGCTATTGTTTGCTTTCATTTCTGAACAAAATATATGCATCGATTTTGTTTGATGGTAAATACTTTGTATCTATTTGCTCTGAATGGCAAAAAGCAATAAAATAAGTACCTCCACAGATTCGCGAAAAAAATTAGCATACATGAAAAAATGCCCAAAACTTAATAAAAACAAGATTCTGAAGACAAAACTTTTCTGAAGTTTTATCTTCAGAATTTTAGAGGATTTTTAATTATTAAATTATGTATATTTTATCCTGTTTAGAATGTTCAGAAATTTTGGTTGAAAACTGTTTTTCTTGCGTCAATGGGAGACGAAAGATTTACCGTTTTTTGTGGTGAAAATGCATTGATTTAGAAATTCTTGCAAAAATCAGATAATTGTCAGATTTTAATTAAACTTTCAGGACTTACTCACAAGTTAATTAAATCATTTCAAAAATGTTTCTCTTTTTGTTTAATCTTCGTTAAAAACCTTCTTATATATTATTCCCCCACACAAACACCTTATTTGATTTTATGAAATTTCAAGAAATTATTTTTGTTCCGCTTAATTTTAGTTAAACGGAGAACTTCTTGGATAATTTTTTTCTAAAACAAGAACCTCTGGTACCTAATATCTGAATCGTAAAATAAAAAATGCAATAAAACTAAGACATTATTTAATTATAAGCGCTCTTATTTGCTTTTATGAATAAGATAAAAAATTTTCGATGCGCAATAAAATGTTTACAAAAATTCTCATTTCTTAAAATTTTAATTGAAATAATTTATGAAGTTTCAAATCTTGAATTATTTAACAATTTGTACAGGTTATGTTAAGCACAAACTATATTCACTAATTATAAATTCAGCGACACACCCAAAATATCTTACAATTTTTTTAATTAAATAGAGAACACCACGGGAAATTGCGAAAACTTAAATAATCGGTGCATGTGCGAACCCACAAAAATCTCAGCATAAAAATGAATACAATATGGGAACCAGTAACACTGAAAGCTAGAGAAAATCATTAGCTTCAAAGATTGCAATATGAGCTCTGATAAAATGGCTTATAAATTGCCAAAATTCGCACACTGATGTCGTCAAGGACACATGACCCAAAGAATTGTGAGTTCAATATTTGGCTACAGCAGTGGTGAACAAATAATTTTGACAGTTGAGGTAAATGGAGATAAATAAGACATCTGGAAGTGGCATCGCACATGGAATGAGAATGATATACCCCAGTGATCGAAATAAAGAGATCGGTTCGAAATTCAAAAAGGCCGAGACGTACGACGACCGAAACGTTGTGAATATGGCAATAAATATGAGAACAACAATCTGAATTATGTAAATAATGTAATTATAATTGTTCATTCCATTTATTTCTAGTGAAAGAACTCTTAAACTTTCCTTTGGTTAAAAAGATGTTATCTTGTATTACTGATCAATTGGTCTCTTATTTTGTGCATATATCTTTTCACCACCTTTAATTCGTGTAAAATATTCCAGTAGTGACTTTATACATGAATTATAGAAGCATCACACTAAAATGGTAAGGCCACCGATACAAGTTCTTTCAGAGAAAACCAAAGAATTTCCTCAATTCAGAATTGGTAAACCATTGCTCTTCTGAAGGATTAAGTTAAGACATTTCAGAATTGAAAATTCTCTGTAAAAGTTTAATATACTATTATTTCCCTCAATGGTATCCGTTGAGACTTTTCAAAATCATAGGAGGTATTTTCAGAAAATACAAGTGAACATTTTGAAAAACAATTTTTGTCATAATTTTAACAATACCGGATTTGATTCTTGTTTTTTGTTTTTATTAGGATGAATGTATGCCTTCTCCGTCATTGTCCTCTATGTCTTGTAGCTATTAACACCGTTTCTCCTGTTAACCACCCAAACCCTGCTCTTCTATCCATTTACTCAAACGCCTCAAATATGCCGCGAGTTGCGTTCCTCTGTCTCTCTTTTCATTTATCCTGTGAGTATCAGTTTCTTCAAGCCATCCTTCCTCATTATATGTCCCAGAAACTTCAGTTGTCTTTTCTTGATGTGAAGTATCAGTTTTCTATTCGTTTCCATCCTCTCCAAAACCTCGTCGTTGCTCACGTGTTCGGTTCATGGTATCCTTAGCAACCTTCCGTAGAACCACATTTCGGTTGTTTCAAGTCTCTCCTTCAGTTTTAATGAGACTGTCTAGCATTTACAGCTATATTGAAGGGCAGACATAACATAACAGTCCAGAACTCTCTTCTTTGTTTCCAGTGAAATTTTCCTGTGTCTCAGTTTTTTACTCAGCTTCTGGAATCCTTAGCCATGTCAATACGCCTTTAGATCTCAGTGTTGCACTTTTCGTCCGCTGTTAAAAACTTTCCAGTTATTTGAATTTTTGTACTTCTTTGATTTTAGTATTCGCGGCCTGTAGGTTGCTTTTTGGGCTCCACTTTTTTTTTACTGATGACCAAGCATTCAGTTTTCTTGTATTTTATATGTAGTCCTTTCCTTCTGCTTTCTTCAGATACATTCAACCTGATTCAATTCTACTCCACGATAATGTGCGGCCACATGTTGCAAAAATGACGTTGTAAAACTCACAAATTCGGGATACGAGAGTTTACCACATCCTCCATAATCTCCTGACCTTTCACCCACTGATTATCATTTTTAAGCACTTAATCACATTTTTAAATCGTATAACTTTTACGTCCAAACCAAAAGTGGAATCAGCTTTCAAAGATTTCATTGCATCACAGCAAATAACTTTTATCAACGTTTCTACAGTTAATTTTTAAAAAATAAAATTATGTTTCTGAAATCGGCCATCATTTTTGTAACAACCTAATAATACCAAAGGGGAACTTAAGGCAAATTAAACAAGGAGATCATCCAGAAGAGATGCAGGAGATTCCGAAGGCCGTGGTTGAAGCCAATCGGGATTTTATTAAATAGACTTACACTTTAATATTTTAAGATATCTTTGTGTAATTTTAGTAAATATATCTGTTAAAATGAGATGTCGGTGTTTTCATTTTTTTGTAATTCAGCTGACAATACATTCAACCTACATTATATAATATTGTTGCCATATCTTTCCAGCCTCAGCAGAGTTCAAAAGTGTCTACACGGACTTATGGGTGATGAATTGCTCCCCATCCCCAAGAGTCCTTTTTCCCGCTTAAACATTGCTAGCCTCTAATTATATTACTGCTATTTTCATGTTCAGTCAAGTTTCAATTCAAGCCAAGTTCATTACATTCACTTACATGCTCTTTCCCCACGGCTATGGTCAAAATGGGTTTTATAGCAACCAGGCTAGGAGAAGGAAACATGTGTAACAAAATATTCTGAATTCAAAACAAGCCTAGAGAGCGTTGAGATCCATTAGGCTATCTTGCCCAGGGAACACCACATGTACTGGTATAGCAGGACATGTGGTGCCCCTATGACCCCAGAGTTATGGGTTTCTTGATCTGACCTTTCACGAGAATTGTAATCCTTCTTTCCACCAGTCCCAGACCATCATAACCAGGAACCACCAAGCCAGGTATATTGAGCTGCTTTTTTTTTCTTTTTTTTTTTTTTAATCATATCACCCCGAGCAAGGCGATAACGCCACTGATGCGCAGGGGGCTACGTAAGAGTAAAAAGATTGGAAAAGAGAAAGCCGGAAACCACACCCTAAACAGGGAACAAGGGATGAGCCTCTTCACCTGTTCAATAGACGTGGGTGGAGTGTGAACCGGGCGATAGTTTAGTCTATCTATTCCAATTGGAAATAAAAAAAAAGAAAGAAAAGAGTGAAAAGATTGGAAAAGAGAAAACCGGAAACCGCATCCTAAACAGGAACAAGGGATGCGCCTCTTCACGTGTTCAATAGACGTGGGTGGAGTGTGAACCGGGCGATAGTTTAGTCTATTTACTTCAATTGGAAATAAAAAAAATAAAGAAAAGAGTGAAAAGATTGGAAAAGAGAAAACCGGAAACCGCATCCTAAACAGGAAACAAGGGATGAGCCTCTTCACCTGTTCAATAGACGTGAGTGGAGTGTGAACCGGGCGATAGTTTAGTCTATTTACTCCATGCTTCATCCTAATTCACTTCATATCCCATTGGTCAGGAGATAGTTTTACTCAGAGAACATTTTACCTCAGAACTGTTACATTATGGAACTCCTGGGAAGATGCTTCCTTGAACACTAAAATATTAACTTATTAAGTTGAGGCTCAACCACTATCCATGCTAAATATCTTCACCGTATATATTTCTTGCTCCCTCACTGCATGACCTTACGGTATTATTTAGTAAATGTCCATTTTGAGTGGATCTTGGGTCTTATACTGAATAAACAATAGTAAAAAAAGAATATATTTTTTTGTTTAGGTGAATTGTAACATTAAAAAAAAACATTCAAGCCTAGTCTATGCTAGTCTGTTGTTGTTTCCGTGGTAAATGCTTAAATGAGCTCTCGTTTTTAACTCAACCAGTTGGAACCATCACAGCCATGTTACTTCCACACAGTTGAATTGCCCTCATTTGTTCTTTATTCTAAATGTATGAAGAAAGTGCCGTTCAGGTAGCTTTTTCTCATGAACTACTATTTTATGGAACAGACTCCCGTGCAGATACTTTCCTGACACTTTGAATTTGAACTCTTCATTTCGAGGATGAATGTTCATCTTTCCTCTTATCCTTATAACCTTCATTTTTTATCACTTTCTCTTCCAATCATATCACATACATCGTTCATCATTACCATTTTGTCTATAATCCTCTACTTTAAGTGGAATTTGAGCCTTGTATTTGATGAGCTTTAGAATTAAAAATCTTCTCATTAGCCTCGTCATTATTCAGCATCATTTGTTACTAATAAATTTCTATTTTCAGTAATAAGGTAATAATATATTTTAGTCTTATATATATATATATATATATATATATATATATATATATATGGGGCCTGTTGGATTGTCTAAATATGTGACAAACTAAGTGTGAATATATAAATATCTGTAAATATCGGTGGCAAGGGTAATAATGGTCTTGCATAAATATGCTTATGTCTGTATATATGATTTTTTGAATGGATCAATATACTTATATATATATATATAAATTTTTCCGTAACATGTTTACATATATATATATATATATATATGTGTGTGTGTGTGTGTGTGTGTGTGTGTGTGTGTGTGTGTGTGTTTAAGTATTTTTTAGAGAATGTGTGCCTGTATTCGTGTCGGATATTTTTTTTAGATAATTCAACAAATTTTGAAAAACATTTTCTATAATCCACTTCTCTGGTTGTTAATTTTCTTTCTCAATTGTTATACATGAAATGACAACCATTTTATATTAGCCCAATTCCTCTTATATCTAATTCTTGTGTTTGAAGTTTTCATTTCCATTGTAAATGTTATTTTCCTCGCCAGGAATTTTAACTTTGAGGTATTGAACTTAATTCTCGGCAGAGTTTTGCATTACCTATGAAGAGCAAATAGGTTTTTCAGTAAAATTTTTGATTCTTTTACAAATTTTTACATTGCAAAGTTTTCCAGTATTTCTTAACCACAAAAGAGAAACTTCTTCTTTATGTGCCGTGTCCCTTCAAGACGTAGGCAATTATGGACTTTCACTTGCACCTATCTCTTGTCACTCTTAAACACTTTTCGTCTTGGTTTCTCTTCCAAATCCCGCTCTGCAAACCACTTGATAAAGCTCATCAAATATGCCTCATGCTGCCTTCCCCTGTCTCTTTTTTTCTCTATCAGTCCCATGAGTATTGGATTCTCCCTCTTTTCTCATTACACCTCCCAGAAATCTCAGCTGTCTCTTCCTGATGCAAAGTGTAAATTTCCTTTTCGTTTGTATCCTCTCTAAAAACTTGTTTTTTGCTCACATTTTCGGTTCATGGTACCCTCAGGATCCTTCTGTATAACCACATTTTTGTTGCTTCGAGTCTCTCTTTCATCCTTGAGAAGATCGTCCAGCATTCGCTTCCATATAGGAGGACAGATATCACATAACAGTCCAGTATTCTTTTCTTTGTTTCCAATGAAATCTTCTTGCCTCTCAATACTTTGCTTAGCTTTAGAAATGCGTTTTTGGCTCAGTGTCGCAATTTCCATCCTATGTCAGAACGCTTTTTTTATAATCATTTCATCCCAAGTAAGGCAGTACCTCCACTGATGTGCAGGGGGTTACATTAAAAGAAGAGTGATGAGAAAGAGGAACAAGTTACAGGGGTGTCAGAGAATGAGTAAGAGATAAATGAAAACACTGGTGTGAAGGGAGTTGCATGAGAGTAGAGTGGAAAGGGAGAACATGATACAAAGGTTGTCAGAGAAAGAATACGAGTCAAGGAGATAAGAGATGGCAATTGACATTACATTTAAATTTTTGGAGATTGTAGCTGTCAGGGAAGCATGTATGCAGAAGGGAATTCCACAGGCGGGAAGTGCGAGAAAAGAAGATGAGGGAGTAGAAGTTGCAGTTACATTTTATCGGTTTGACTGTAAAAGGGTGGGACCTAGTTGCTAGTCTAGTAGCTCGAGTAAATTCATGCAGAGGGGGGCACCAGGAAGCTAAGCTCATCGGAGCATAAGCCGTGAAAGTATTTGTAGAAGAAACAGAGGAGGGAAGCCACATTAAGTCGGTGAGAACGTGACTGGAGTTGAGCTACCAGGTTGAGATCGATTACATTGCAGATTCTCCGTTAGATTGTATCAATAGTCACTAGGTGAATAGCAGAGGCACCTGACCAGATGTGACAGCAGTATTCAATGCACGAGCGGATTATATATATGTGCATGATGGATTTAGACGAGAAAAACTTCCTGGCCCTACACTGAGCGGACCTTCCAAGCAGCAGATTTAACTATGGATTTAATGTAGTCTTTCTACTTGAGGTCGGCTGAGAGAGGTCGAGTAGGCACAATGTTTTGCTTTCAAAGAGACTAGCATGATTCATGCTGATGGAGGTAGGAGCGATTGTCTATGGTGGTCAAAGGATACCCCAATCTTAAAATTTCTTACCCCATTTCTCACCCCAGTCCCCCACAGATTGAAAATCCTTTTCAAGATCAGCAGCAAGATTTGCTTTGTCAGCCTCGGCAGATTTCTTATCGAGGCAGGAGTAAATGGTGGTGTCGAAAGCGTAGATGCCTACTTGGGATCTGATTACCTCAGATGATGAAGATCAAAATAAGCATAGGGCCTAGAATAAAGCCTTGAAGGACACCCACGTTCGTATGATAATATCTGGAAGCATACCCGTTCAATACTACCTTCATTACGCGATTTGAAAGTAACGACTGGATTAGATCAAGTAAACATCCAGTTATGCTATAGCCCTGTAGTTTGCGTAGAGAGTCATCATGCCAGACTCTGTCAAATGTTTTGGAGATACCTAGAGCAACAGCTCGAGCTTTGCCGTTCTTATCGAGAGCTTGGTATATATACACTGTGATGGTCATTAACATATCAGCAGCAGACCTGGTAAAGCGGAAACCATACTGTTTATCGGAGAAGAGGTCGTGGTCAGCGAGATGTTGAACCACTTCAGCATTGATAATAATGACGTGGCAAAAGTCAGGGGTAGAAGTGGAACAGAGATCTAACAGTAAGTCAGGTTCTTTAGGGCTATTAGAAAAACGTATGGGGAAATCCACTATGTGCGTAAAGTTCATGGACGCCAGCATGATCTATGACAAAGTTTTCCAGCCACTTGGCGTGGTGGGCATTAAAGTCTCCAAGCACAAATGTATGTGCGAATGGATAAGAGGAAATGGCCTTATCTATATTGTTCGAGATGCTGTCAAGTACGGAACAGTCAGGAGATGAAGCGGGTGGTAGAGAAAGAAAAGATAGCTAACTGTACAGAGAGTACAGAGAGACGGAGACACATGTAAGAATGACCTGGAGATTCAAAAGAAATCACCCTAGCTAGAGGGAGATGTTCGCTGACATAAACGCCAATTCTATGCATATGGACATTGGACTCCTTGCTAAAGAGGGGAAGGTAACCAGGAATATAGAAATCAAAGTAAGAAATGGGAGGGTCAAGGTTAGTTTCACAGAGAGCTAAGATGTTAGGTGAGTTTACTTGGAGGAAGGATTCAACACCGCAAAAGTTGATACAGATACCAAGGATATTCGAGAAAGAGATGTTAACAGGTTTAGGTGATTTTTGTTTAGCTGGTTTAATTTTAATTCTTATTTTGTGTGATGTCATAATTAAAGTTTTTTTTTTTTTGGTTAGGAGAGACCTACAGCAGTAGTATCAGCCAGTTGTCAAATGCAACATGTGTAGGAAGGAAACTGGCGCAGACTGCAGCATAATGTGGCCTCAGGGTTGCCCACCGGAGGCACTTGTAGGGATACCCATCAATGCGTGACATGGTACTACAAGTAACCCCAATATTATTCAACTGTTGATCAGAGCAGCCTCTCAAGATGCTATGCTACCAGTCAAAAGTAGGAAATTGCCAACGCAGTAACCTCAGAATGAATAGACATTGCCACCATCAACAGACATTACAAAAAGCTTGCGACATCACTACTATTAAGACCTGATGAGAGGAAAAAATCTGAAAACCCTTTCCTCCTAAACAGGAAACAAGGGATGAGCTTCTACTTTTGTTCAAAAGAAAAGGGAGGAGTAGAGTATGAACCAGGTATTTAAATTTTTCTAGCTGTTTGATTTTAGTATTCCTAATCTGTAGTTGGCATTTTGGGGTTTTCTTTGAAAGTACATTTAAATCTCATTTTTGTTTGTGGCGTTAAATGTAGATATGAAAAAAATGGAATCAGCTAAAATGTTTGTAAGGCGCTGTAAGCTTGGATGTGCAGGTGGTGCAATGAATAATGGCTCAAAATTTTTAATCAGAGAGTTGAGTTCCAATTCCCCTTAGATTAATTATATTCGCTCATGTACAAATATCCTTTGGAAAGGTATTAATCCACTTTATCTCCTCCCGCTATGGGTTAATTAGTGAGACTTTTTTCACTAAATCTATTAAATCATTATTCAGTCAATCAGTTAAGTGGCTCTTCTTAAGTTAATCTTCTTCCTAGTCAGACATGGATTTTAAAGCTACGATCGCTTAGACAATCATTTTTCTATCAATCCATGATTGACTAGGCAGATGATTTTCCTGCAGCAGATTGCCATTTTTTTCTGTCATAGACTGGTTGCCAACCAAGGCTATAGAACCCAATCTGTCCTGCTATTCGACACATAGCTGGAAGTAGAAGAGATAAATTAATACCTTTCATAACCTAAGTAAATGCAACAAATTCCACTGGAATTCAAACTAGGCTCTCCAATTTTTCATTCTGGACCAATATCTATTACACCAAAATGCACATTATCTAAAAAAATAAAATTAGAATCTAAAAATATTTTCTGGCTTTAAATAAATTGCAATTGGTTGATAATTGGTAAAAACAAACTAATCAATCAAATTTGTGTAATCCTTTGAAGATAAAATAATGTTCAAGTTTGAGTGAGAAACAATTTCAAATATTACCAGTTAATGTCATTTGAGATGTGTGTTTGGATATGAGCTTGGAACAAGAAATTGGAGAGCCAAATTACAATCCAATTCATTGCATTCAATTACACACAAATACCCTTAGGAAAGGTATTAATCTGCTGTTTCTCCCTCCAGATATAAGTTATATAGAAAGAAAGATTGGGTTTTGATGCCTAGGTTGGCTACTGCAGAAAGTGATGGCAATCTACTGCAGGATATTCTTCTGCCAGTCGGTAATGTCTCTTTTGAGACATGATTCCCCAAACTTGTATCACATATGACACTTAAATGATTGAATACCATATGAAATTTATAATTCACATAGTTGTAAACAATTGTCTACAATTGTTTTTTTCAAAATGTTGTCATTTTTGTTGCATTCATGCAAAGAATTTTAGATTGATATTCAGTCCCTTAAATATCTTTTTATTAAACTGTGAGGTGGCCAGACATTGTACAGATTCATATGTTTTGAAATGCCTTACAACACTCATATATGTAGAGGATATATGATATGTCTCTGTGATATTCCATGTTATATGACCTAGGTTACTTTTAATCATTGTTACAATTTGGTCATCATACTGCTGAACAAACTCTTTAAAGATGACGAAGAACTTGAAGTGACAGAAAAGTGGCTTTACTAAAGGATGCTGAGGATCTCATGGACCAAACATGTGAGCAATGATGAAATTTTAGAAAAAATGGAGACAAAAAGGAAATATACTTAACACCAGGAAAAGACAATTTGAAATTTCTAGGTCGCATAAATGAGGAAAAAGGTGATGATACATCTAATATTCACAGGACAGATTGAATGCAAGAGGGGCAGAGCAAAACAATGCATAGCCTACTTAGTGAGCTTGAGTAAATGGATGGTGGAACAAAGTTTAGGAGGAAGAGCGAAAAGATAAAATGTAGTGAGGACTGAAATGGACAAGAAATTGTTCAGAGCCATGATCACTAACATCCTGAAAGAACCCGCTAAATAGAGATAACATAATCAACAACTGCAGGTCAGCAAAATTTTCTCCAAAGATCAAATTTTTTGCTTATGAAACTAGTGTGTCCCTTGAAAACTATACTGTTAGCTATGGCACCATACCTATAAATGGCACATATATTTTGCTGATTGAACACCATTTTTTGTCCCCTGTAATAAAAGAATATCAAATAATAAAAATGGTTCTCATTTTTCTCCATTTTCACTTGTAAAATAAAAACATTTCAGATTTACAAGTCATATAAAAAGTCACATGGAAATGTCATCTTTAAGAAATGTATAAATGATATCAATTTTAGGAAACAAAATCACATGACACCTGCTACTGAAAAAAACTACAAGTTCCAGTGCTATACTTCCTCTGTTCTTTCCAAATACACTGACACTATTGTCATAAATTATGTTATGCTATTAAAAGTTTATGTTCACCCGAAATTCAAATCACACTTTTATGTTTTTATTTGATTATAAATGTAGCCAGACTTGGATTATATTTTGTTTTTGTTTTATTTAATTTTTTTTTTTTTTTTTTTTTTGCCACATAACTCAAAGTCATGCTTTATGAATGACAGTCAGGCGAAATCACACAAGTGCTTGAGGGCAGTGCCTCATCCATGGAATTCAATAAAGTTTCCCTGTTGTCTGAACTTGAAAATATAATTCCTTGCCACTCAGGCAAATTTGACTTTCATTTTTCTAATTCAATGAATTCTGATTACATATAAACATAATAACTTTTATCTCAAAAACTATTTAACTTTCAAGTAAAGATAAATAAACATGTTAGTCTACTTTCCCTAGACTAAAATTGAGTCTACTTTCCAGAGACTAAAATCGAGTCTATTGTTCCCAATGTTTAATAAGCTAGGATCATGAACACAAAAACTCTGTGACTGATTTTTTTTCATTCTCACACTTCCTCTGAGCCTTGCTCAAGATATTATATTGACAATTTATGTACAGTATTTAAAAAGGAAAAATCCTGACCAAATAATAAAAAGAAGGTGCCACACTTTTCAAAATTTGACCAACTACTATTAGATATTTTTATTATCCCTTCTTAGCTAGGCTTAGATCTTTTCAGCACCTTGCATATCTAGACACTTGATATCTTCCTCCACATACAAAACTATTATCATTGTGCACCACAGTAATGTGTCAGTCAGTCAGTTAAGTGCCATACGTGATACACACTTGGGCGATCATGTCTCAAAAGAGACATGACTGACTGGGGAGAATATTATCCCGCAGTAGGTTGCCATTGCTTTCTGCAGTAGACTGGTTGCCGACCAAGGCTATAGAACCCAATCTGCCCTGTTATTTAACCCATAACTGGAAGGAAGAGACAGATTAATACCTTTCCCAAGGGTATTTGCACGTAAGTGAAGGCAATGAATTCAGCTGGAATTTGAACTTGGCTCCCCGATTTCTCATTCCAAGCTGCTACCCAATGCACCACAACGCACATCCCAGTAATGTGTAAAGGAGCGAATTATCAAACAAAAGTTATTCGAGATTTGATGCAAAAAAGCTCCAAGGAAGTTTCAGTCATTTTCACTCACTTGAGAACATGTTCAGGTGTACAGTTGTTAAAACAGCACCTGCTCCTATGACAACAATTAAATGCTGTGTTTGGCATTATTAATTCCACAGCCAATGCAGACACAATGCCGATATCTTACATTCATTGTTTCAGCATAATTTGTGAGAACAATTTGGCAAACAAAAGTGGTTTTAATTGCAATTATAAACTTTTAAATTAAAATCTCTCATTTATTCCAACAAAGACAGTTATTTTTGTAATGTTTTAAGGATTCAACAGTAGGAGAAAAAAACTATTTAAAAGGAAACAATAAATTGTAAATTGCAACCTTATTGCTAGTTAATATTAAATTTATAAAAAACTTTCATTGAATACATAGTGAAACAGCAAATTGTGAAGGTAGGGTAAACCTAAAAGATAATTAACTTTATTTTAGCACTAATTACATTTGAACTGAGTAGAAAAACATTTTGTTTTTCTTATCTAAGCCCACCAACTTTACAACTACTCCAACTTTTCTGATTTTCATCAGTCATTTTCTGTACTAACAAACAATATAAAGGCAAACCAAAAAGTAAAGGTAGTTACCTTTCTTTCACCTGAAGAAGAAAAAATGCCTGTGTCCCTTTTTGACACAGCCCCCTTATACATCAATTCACTTCTGGTATTATTCAACAAGCTTCTACATCCCTTTTGGAAAGAAGATTTTTGGCTGCTCAGAAGGCCACTACTGCAACAGTTGCTTGTCTGGAAATCCAATGCACACACAATTTATGGTACACCAAGTTATCAGGCACTATAGCTGGTTCAGATCCATAGCTGATGACCACAACTGCTGCCATTTGCTAACATGTTTCATTTGTCTTCTCTGATCAAGACATCCACCCTCTGTATGTGCTTTTCAATGCATGATGCTGATTGGAGTGGAGCAATCAATATGCCTGACCTTATTGCTCTCTACCACTAAACTAAATAATGTAAATATGCATGCAGTTAGTACACGCATCACCCAATGTGCATGTGCTGTATCAAATGTCAGCTTCTTAGATTTTGCAAATTTTTGTTTATTTATTACAGACAATAACTTTTATTGTGACTTCAATACACAACATAGAAGCTGAGTGTCAAACTGAGTCAAATTTGCTGTTTAATAATGAATTTCCTCCAACTAACAGAAATATTAGGATAAGCCATACAGTAAAGACAATTTTGAAATGACAGTAAAAATGGTGGACAAAAATTGTGAAATGGAAATTTGTGTCCCAGACAATTGCACCCCTAGACAAATGCGTTCCAAGACATTTGTGTCCCTAGACAAATGCATCCCTGGATAATTGTGTACCTTTTTAGAAGTTACCATATTTTTTTAAGAGTTGCTAATTGCAAACCAACTTTTCATAATTCTGAAAAAGTAAAAAGATAGTTAACATAAAAATAAAACTGCAAATAACAGAATCATGGCGCCATTTTATAAGTATGCTCCTGAAAACAAGGCAAATTTTTTTTAAAGTGAATAGCTAACAAGATTCATAACTTTTGATTAATTTGTGAACCTATAATAATTTTCAATTTTTAAATAATTTTTAAAACACTATTCATTTATTGAATGTGCATTGTGGTGTTATGGATATCAGCTCAGAATAAAAAATTGGAGGGCCAAATTCAAATTCCAGTTGAATTTGTTGGTTTAAATTTTGCACAAATAACCTTTCGAAAGGTATTAATCCATCTCTTCTTTCTCCAGCTAGTAGTTGCATAGTAGGACAGATTGGGTTCTATAGGATTGGTTGGCAACCAGTTTACCACTGAAAGAAATGGCAAGCTACTTCTGGAAAATCTTTTACCTGGTCAGTCATATCTCAAAAGAGACAGACATGATCACCCAAACATGTATCATGTATGGAACTCAAATGACTGACTCTATCATTGCATTTATAACAAAAATAAACTTGTAATTTTTTTTATTTTATTTCTTTTTTAAAAATTTGCATTTACTACTTATGCATTTTTCAAATATTATGGTAATTGTCTTTAAAGGCTTCAAAAATCATCTGAGGTATACAATTATCTAGAGACACATTTGTCCCTGGGTGAAAATGTTTTCGTATGCAACTGTCCTGGTAACAATCAAAACAACAAAAGCTTAACACACATTTCCTGGTCATTCCATTTAATAATAATCATATATATATATATATATATATATATATATATATATATATATATAAGACTGATGTGAAAAAGATGTGGAAAAGTTTGTGACTTAACTGAGCAGAGTCATGTCAACTTCAAAGCAGATTGAAAAAGTCCTCAGCAAGAATGACATCATAGTGGTGTCTTCACAGAACTTTGAAGTCAGCATGGCTCTTCTCAGTTAAATGACAAACTTCTCCACGTTTATCCTATTAATGTTTTATCACTACCTTGATATTGAGCACTTTAAAGAAAAAAACCTGCTTGCCAAAATGATTTTATCAGCAAACCATTAAAAAAACAGCAGTCTTGATTAATCATCCTCACAACTCAACACTCAATATATATATATATATATATATATATATATGTATGCATGAAATCACTGTATCTAGTTATGCTTAAAATGTAAAGATATGCCCATGCCAATGATCTTGTGTTTCATTTAAATCCCAACATATGATCTTTGATAAATACATTTAATATATGGATATGAATCACTATTTTCATTATTCAGACTGTTGTCCTCATCTTTGCTGCCATGTTTACAACATTTCAGCCATTGTACACTCCAACCTTCTTCAGGTGCTTGGAATTTCAAACCCAGCGCTTTAATTTGAACTGAAATTCCTAGCACCTGAAGAAGACCAAAGAGTACAACAACCGAAACATCATAAACATGGCAGCAAAGATGAGAAAAATAGTCTAAATAATGTAAATAGTGTAAATACTACCTCATCTCAGAAGTATAAACAAATATTGGATATTAATATCTGATTGAAAGAAACAAAGTTTGAATAAATTAAAGTGTAAACTTTATAAGTTTATATAAAATTATTATAAAGTTCACTTGAAATAATCCCACATGTATATTTAATATTCAGCACATTTATATAATTCTGTATTTTCATTGCATTGAATATCACAGAGAGAGCTTGTTGGTCGTCTTAACAGTTATTGAAATTAACATGATAATTGTGAGCTTCTGAATATTTTGCTTAAGGCCTTTCAGGTTAAGAATTTGTCAAGAAACATTCCTCTTGGCAAATTGTAGACGTAGTGAAAATTTGCTTTTATTCTAATTTTTGAAAGATAACTGGAAAAACTATTATAGAATATTTTATTGTACAAAACTTCTATTCAACCAAAACTAAAATTTTCTTAAAATGAAGCAAGTGGTACAAGATCATAATTTTGAGACCATCCAATTAGAATAAAATTTATTCTCTAACTTATTTGGTTATCATATAGGTAATTGGCATCAATAGAAAATTTAAGACTATTTTGACTATAATTAAAACAAAAAAAAGCACTGGACTGTACTGTACTTTAATAGTAAAGAAGAAATTTAGCTTGAAATTTTAACCAAAAAATACCCTGAAGTAGTTCATTATTTTTACCAAAAAATGTGTATTCTTAATATACACAATATATGTACATGTTTTTTTATATCTACTAAAATACTTACAGTGTATATATTCATATATTCCTTAAAAATTCTATTATCATAAGTCATTGCTGTCTTATTTTCTAGGATCTGGAATTACTATTTAGGTTTGGGCTATTGTCTTCTTTGTTGTCATCACATTTGACCATGTGCCTTCCAACCTTCCTCAGATATTTGTCAATCCAAATAACCTTTTTTAATTGAACTTTCTTTGAAAAATTTTAGTTTAACATTTTTTTCATTTTTGCTTTGCTGTGAACCCTTTCATGGCTTAACAATTTAAAGCACACTTGACTTGAAAGTGGTTTCCCATATATAAGGAAATGTAGTTTTGATCTCAACTGAAAGACACATTATCGCTCAAATACCTAGTCCAGCAGGCATAAATTCTTCTTCTATGTGCCATGTCCCTTCAGAACATAGACGATCAAGGCTTTCCACGTCTTCCTATACCTGGTAGCTCTTAGCATGCTTTCTCCTGTTACCCCACCCAAACCACACTTTGCCATCCACCTGCTCAGGCCCTTCAAATATGTTATCCACTGCTTTCCCACTTTCCCTTGTCTTTCTTTTCCTCTATCTGACCTGTGAGTATCAGATTTTCCAAGTCTTACTTCCTCATCACATGCCCCAAGAACTTCAGCTGTCTTTTCCTGATGCTTAGTATCAATTTCCTTTTCATTCTCATAATTGTTCATATGTCTGATCCATGATATCCACAGCATCCTTCTGTAGAACCACATTTCATTTGTTTAAAGTTCTCCCTTCATCTTTGATGATATTGTCCAGCATTCACTGCCATATTGAAAAACAGACATCACATAGCAATCCAGTACTATCTTCTTTGTTTCTAGCAAAATTTTCCTGTCTCTTAGTACTCTGCTCAGCTTCTGGAATGCGTCCTTTACCATTCCAATTCGCCTTCGAATCCCAGTGTCACACTTTCCGTCTTCCATCAGAACACTTCCCAAGTACTTAAATTTTTGTGCCTGCTTGATTTTAGTATCCCCAATCTATAATTGGCATTTTGAGCTCCTCCATTTGCTGATGACCATGTATTTGGTTTTTCAACTTTCTTTATCTACCTTTTTTAGGAGGTCTTGTAGTTTTATTTCTGTGTCACCTATCAGCACTGTGTCATCAGTGTATCTTATGTTGTTCTGGTTGTGCCCACTAAGGACAAATCCTGGCATAATTTCTAGGGTCCTCAGAATAGCCTCACTGAACAAGTTGAAAAGATCTGGTGAAAAGACACATCCTTGTCCCTTTCTTTCTTTGTATATCTGCTGAATTCATTTTCTGTTCATATGCAGGCACTTTGCTGTCAGTAGAGATTCTTGATTACTCTGATGTCTTTGCCAAATATGTCAAGGTTGCTGAGCATTTCTATTAATTCCTTGTGGCGTACTTTGTTCCTGTGTCCTTGACAAAACTGCACTGATCTTATCCTATTTCCAGTCTGATTCTGCTTGTGCTGTATTCATCAGGATTTGGACAATGAATTTCATTATGTGGTTCATCAAACTGATTGTTCACATTTCATTGCACTAAGCTTTTTAGGCAGAGCTATGAAAATCAATTTGCTTAGGTCATCTGGTATTATGCCACTGTTGTAGATTTCATTAATTATTTCCATAATTTTCTCTATGCCAAAATCTTCTAAGGCTGTCAACATCCCTATTAAAATGTCGTCTGGTCTAGCTGTTTTGTTCCTATTCAGTTTAGCCATTGCAGCTTTCACTTCGGATTTTAGTATTTCCGGTCCATCAGATCTTTTATATATTCTTCCCATTGATGGAGTATTTCCTCTTTCTCTAATATGATCATTTCATCCTTGGATTTTAGACATCTTGTTAGTTCCCTTTATTTCTTTATGCATTTCTTCTTTATTAGTCTTGCTCAATCTCTCTACTTCAGCACATTTGTTGTTGAGCCATTCATTTACACTGCTTAAAAGCATTCAAACATATATTTCTATTAAATATAATGTTTATATTAATAAGAAATGATGTTGGATTATAAATAAAGTCCATTAATTCATTAGAAATTACAATGCTCAATATATATTCAGTATAATGAATCTGTACACCCAAGAAAACCTCTTCAGTCTATAATGCTTGCATTAATTCCTAAAAATGTTGAAATATTACCTACATATATGGCATTCAAATGCCCTTAATTCTGAAATACAACTGTGATTGCTACTACTGCTAGCAAAACTACAAAAAACATGAGCGTAAAGGGGGTTAAACTCATTGGAATTGATTCTGTACATGGTAAGGAAGATATTAACAAGTGTCAATGGACTGTTATCTAGTGACTGTTCACATCAGTTAGAAAATAGGTTTACAGACATGGAATGTCAGGATATTAAATCAATATGGCCAGCTACAGAATATAAAGCAGAAAATGAATAGGTTAAAGGTTAATATTTTAGGCATATGGGGAAACTAGGTGGACAAATAATGGGGATTTTGTCAGTGACAAATATAGGTCATATAAGCTGGCAGAGTGAAAAATGAGAGGAGAATAAGATATGAAATGTGGTCTCTAATGCAATTAAATATCTCATAGAAACCCTTTAACATATCTATTATAGTTGTATATCCACTGACTGCACAAAGTACAGAAAAAGAAATTGAAAAGTTTCACTGAATGTTAACTCCAAAGCTCAAAGTAAACTGCACAACATTAAAATTATCATGGGAAACCTGGAAGTTAAAGTAGAGAATGAGATAGATGAGTCAATAGTTGACAAATTCGTACTAAGAACTAGAAATAAAAATAGAGAAAATTTGGTCCAATGGTGCAGAGCAAACAATCAGGTAGTAGCCAATACCTGCTTTTAAGAACATCCAAGATGAATATGGACATGGAGAAGCCCAGTTGGAGGAACAAAGAATCAAATTGACTACATAATGATCAATAACATAGTCAGGAATGCTTATGGTATCCTCAGCATCCTTCTATAGAACCACATTTCTCATATTTCAAGTCTCTTCTTGATCTGTGAGGGGATTATCCAGTATTCACTCCTGTATAGGAGGAATGATATTAGATAACAGTTCAATACTCTTTTTGTTTTTAATGAAATTTTTCTGTTTCTTAATAATTTGCTTAGCTTTTGGAAGACATCTTTCACTATCCCATTTCTTCAGATATCAACTTTGTACTTTCTATTCTCTATTAAAACTCTGTTCAGGTATTTACATTTTTGTACTTCTTTGATTTTAGTGTCTTCAATCTGTAATTTGCATGTTGGGCACTTCTATTTGCCAACAACCATGCCTTCTATCATCTTACAATTGATGTTTAGTCCTTTCTTCTCACTTTCTTTCTCTAAGAGTTTTTGTACACCATGTCATCTGCATATACTATGTAGTTAAGATTTTAGCTACCAATAATGAATCGTGGTAGGACTTTTAATTCTCTCAGAATCACCTTACTGTATAGGTTGAATAAACCCGATGAGAAAACAACTTTGTCTTACACCCCTTTCCAGTTTTTTATATTTTCTGAATTCATTTTTTATCCATACACAAGTGATTTGCTGCCAGTATATGTTCTGAATGATTCTAATATGCTTCTCAAATATTTCAAGGTTACCTAGCAATCTCAAAAGTTCATTGTGATATACTTTATCAAATTCTTTTGCATAATCTATAAGACATAGGTATACATAATTTTTCAGAAATTATGTAACTATCATCAGCAAATGAAAGTTTTTATTTACTTGTTTAATATATCCTACCTATGATATCTAATGTTGCATGAATAATTTTGACTATGTCACAAAAATCCTACCTATGATATCTAATGTTGCATGAATAATGTTGACTATGTCACAAAAAAATACAAAAATCTTAATTTCTAAAAAGTGGTTGCTCAATGTTTGGTTTTCAACATTCAAGTCATTTTTCAGACAGATGAATACATTAGCTAAATAGAAAAATTATTTTTGATCATGGAAAACGTTTACTTTTCTTCCTGAGAATTAGTCACATTTACACAAAGGAAATTATTATTAAATAAGTTGAAGTTCAAACTTTACTAAAAAAAAGTTGAAGTTCAAACTTTACTTAAAAACAATAAGCTTTTTTGTTCCTGCCAAGGTAATATAATATATATAAATACATGCAAGAAGTGTGTCAGCTTGGTTGTGAAACTGTTGAGCATTTGGGAAAGAATTATATAAATCTTGATCAAAACATAGAGGAATCAAATAATGTTATTTCCTCATTTACAGAATCATGTGAGATCATTCCAAGAATATGTAGAAGGAAAAATATACACCAATGGGAGAATAATTTTGAGTTGAAGAATTTAATACAAAAGAGAAACAAACAGAAAAAACAGAAAGGAAAATGCTAAATAATTAATAAAGAAGTTTAAAAAGAACACGTTAATTTCTTAGAGAAACCACTATCTCTGGAAATTGAAAATTAAATTGTTGTCTCGGCGAGGTGGATATGATACACTGAGAAAATAGTCTGTGTTATTATTCAGCACAATATCTGTTGCTAAACAAATATACACAGAACAGTACAATAGTTACAATGACAGACATGACAGAACTTACAACACAGAGAGAAGGGGTCTAAATTGCCAAAGTAATCAGTCCAAATATTACTCGGATGACACTCGAATATTACACCTTGAATGCTACTATTCTTTACTTATATAGACCATTTCAGACAATGGGCCATTCCATCATTGAGAGTGCTGCAGGAGTGTCAGCTACTCTACAACCAAAATTAATGAAGCCAAGTAGTATATACAATATGGTGAAATGTGCAGAAAAGCAAAAAACTCACTATTCAATCAAAATCCCCATAGAAGAAATGCCCTTGTCTTAAAAAACACTTTAAATCACTTTTCAACACTGAACACACTAAACTAAAGATGCCCACAGAAATAGAACAAATACCAATATCTATCCAACTATTACAAAGTCAGTCTCTAAACATAAACAGATGAAGAAATTTAAAAAAAATAAGGAATAATAAAGAATCATTAGATGTTGAAGCTGAACACTTGAAAATAGCTTATCTTCTCCCTGAAATCAATAACAAGTTTTTCTATTTTAGGAAAAAATTTGGAATCGGAAATGCATCCCCATAAAGTACAGTTTATCAAGAATTAATACATTATAAAAACCAAAAGGTGACCCTAAAGACCCTCACACATAGAGAAGAGTCTCAAGTGGATCCATTACAGTGAAAGTATTAATGAATATTATATTAATTAGGCTCTCATTGCTTTATGAAAGTCAACTACTCATAACCCAGTTTGGTTTTTGTTCCAGTAAAGGATGCAATGTAAATGGTTGGCAGAACTGGGAGTAAGAGAGATAGCAAAGAGACAAATATTGCTTAAATCTACAAGGGATAGGAAGTTTCGGAGGAACATGATTGACCATATTTTGAAGAGATAAAGTACATACAAGGAGTAGATGTATATTTTACTGATGACTATAATCTTTACCAGTTTTCCCAATCAGTACAGTTTTATACCAGTTTAAGTCTAGTGTTAACTGTTATCTTCCCCATATACCTGCCTAAACTATCTATGTTAACTCTGTGAGCATCTACCTCAAATAGCTTCTAAACCTTGTACAGGGTGAACCTCATTGTAAAAAAAAAAAAAAAAAAGAATGTGTGAATTTATATTTAAAATGTAAAAAATGTATTTTGACTTGGACTTTCATTGTTCTTGTTGGTATTAAAATAAAGTCATTAAAAGAACCTATCTAAACTTATCAAAATATACTCAATTAATTATATATATAATGATAATAATTATAACAATATTAATAGTAACAAATATAATTCTGCTAATACTAATAATTGTTATACTATATTTAAGCTTGTCTTGAAAAACCCACCGAGAACGAACTCGAAGGGAAAAGGAGGGGAAGTAAAAAAAGAAACAAACGAAGTACATGAACAAAAGTCAAATACTCATAGGAAAGGAAAAAACCCCATGATGAAAACCCTAACACTAAAGTGCTCAATACGAAAGTAGAGCAACAAAGACAGAAATATCTAAGTGAGAGCCAACAAACCTACCTAGGTTTCACCCTTCAGCTCGTCAGGGTAAATATATATATATATATATATAAAATAGTTGCTTGCGCATTTCCTGCATACTAATCTACTAGGGTATCAAGCTAATCTCTGCTACAGACACTTGCTTAAGCATATATATAAGAGCCAAACTTTGGTATAAATTGCAGATATTAGTTTCAGTTTTTGTGAGTGCATAATTTGATGCATGATTGATCCCAACCATCAGCAGCTGTGTGTGCATGTGTGTCTGTGTGTGTGTGCGTGTGTATGTGTGTGTGTGTGTGTGCATGTGTGTGTCTGCGCATGCGCGTGTGTGTGTGTGTGTATGTGTGTGTGTGTGTGTGTGCGTGTGCATGTGTGTGTGTGCATGTGTGTGTCTGCGCATGCATGCATGTGTGTGTGTGTGTGTGTGTGTGTGTGTGTGTGTGTGTGTGTGTGTGTGTGTGTGAAAAGTTGATAATCTGATCTGGTTTCTAAACTCAAATGAAACCAAACAGAATATTTTTAATCTTTTTCTGGTTGGCTTGAGAATGATCAGGATCCTCTCATTACTAAGACCAGGTTTTACCTGCTACTAAAAAGGTACAATCTGATAAGTGGACAAGAAAGGAGAGTGAGGAATTATTCAACTGAAATTATGCTTTTAGTTTTCTAGATATAAAATAAATTGTTTTATATCTGTCACAACCACAACCTGCCTCTTAATTAATACAAAGTGAAGTAATTATTTTTTCTTTAGATTTTTGTTTCTCGGTCAACACCAACTTGCTTAGATGTGAGTTGGCATTTGAAAAACAAAAGAGCAAAAAAAATTTTTTTAAATTATAAGAATTTTTACTTAAAAAAATTTAATTAAATTTTTATTTTTTAATCTTCTAGCTTCCATTTATATAATGTCTCCAAGGTATTACAGAAAATTCTCTCATCAAATAAAAAGAAGTTTTCAATGATTACTTTTAACTTTGCTTCTTTTTGATAATCAGCCTGTGAAATATTGATACTAATGCTAACTGAAGCATGAATAAAGCCCAAATCTCATCTTCCCTTACTTTTTAATTAGTTCAATAAATCTTGCTATATTGAGATGATGTATTATACAGGTTTTGGCTGATGTTTCAATGTCATCCTTTGATACTCATGAATAGGATGATGAGAAATTCATTGAAAATAAATTTTTTAAAATGTTTTTATTTGAAAACTTTCCCATATAAGTTGATTCAAAATATTAAAAGAGTTCTCTAACTCATTTAAATTTTTCCATTGCTAATGTTTTCATTTGATTAAATCTGTAAAATTTGAATCTCTCACATTTTCTAAAAGCAGCATCGTGTGAATGTTCAAGTCTCTTAAAAAGATTATTGTCACTCTCCATAAGCAAAACACCAAACTGAAAACTCAAATTTTGATCTTAAATAGCTTTGACAGATTAAAACTTATGTCAATGCCATGCATGGCACCAAACTGGTTCAGAAATATCTAAACTGTCAGTTTTATACAACTGCCTCCATAGATCAATGGTGAAAAAAAGCTTTGAACGAGTAAAGCCTGAAGGTTTTGGTGAAGACCATCCTACTTTGAACAATATGAACTGGCACTACAGAATTATAAACAAAGAACTGTACAAAATAACAGAAACCACATCACTTGAGGATTACCAACAGCAGCAACAATTAAAATGGATAGCACATGTAACTTAAAGAGAAAATAATTCTATAATCAAGTTATTAACATTCCACATCATTTCAAATTAAAAGTTAGGAAAGAAACTCTCAGCAATACTGAAAAAAGCAATCTTGGCCAATGCATACCAAATATATCCTTATAAGAAAACAGCTAATATTACAATTACCATTTCACTCTCTCAATGTGCCTTTGGATTTTAATATCACACTTTTCATCCTCTGTTAAAACTCTTTTCAGATATTTAAATTGTGCTTGCTAGATTTTAGTATCTCTAATTTGTAATTTGCATGTTGAGCTGTTCTTTTGCTAACAACCACATATTCTGTCTTCTTGAAATTAATGTTTAATCCTTTCTTCTTATTTTCTTTCAGTACCTTCTGTTGTTCTTGTAGTCTCCTTTTGATGTCTGCTAACAAATCTGTGTCATTTACATATCTTATTGTAGTAAAGAAAATGGCGACTTACCTTGTCAAACTAAGCAACATATTTTAATAAACTAAATTTTAGTATTAATCCCAACAGAATTTTTCAGATTTAATGGCATGAATGATGGTATATGATTATAGAAAATCAATAAAAATAATTTGATAACCAAATAATGATGCTTTAAGTTTATACAATTATATTTTCTTAAAAAAGGCTCAGAAGTTTTAGGTAGTTGTTTAATATTGCTATGAATAGCTAACTTAAGCTATTAGTGACAACTCAAAATTGCTAAGCCTGTATCTTCGCTTTAAAATTTTCTTCATGAATTTTGTCTTTGAAATGTTTCTAATTGAATGCTTTAAAAAAAAATGTAGCTTCCGGTATTAAACAAAATTATGTACTAAAAATTGGATTTCTGCCAAACATTTCAACAACCAAGTGAATCTTGAACAAAAGTTTATGAAACATTTTTTTCTATAAATGATTGCTCAATAAAAATCCTGTGGGTCAGCTTGTACCTCAACTACAGGTAAGACTAGTTTTTCTTTCACTGTACACATGAATAAAATATTTTCATTTGACTATTTCTGAGAGATTAATCTATATCTATTTTAGACATAGCAGCCTGAAATTTATTCATAGCCAAAGTGAAACATTATCCAAGATAGAATAAAGTGTATGATTTTACTGGAGGAAAGAAATATTTATGAGACAAAAACAAACTATGAAACAATTAAAAAAAGTTTTGAAAAACATTTTTATCCTTTAGGATATGGACAATCATGGTTTGCTAAAATATCCCATTTTTTTTTGTTTTCTTTTTTTGTTGTTCTCAGTAATTTTTGTTCTTTTATGTTCCATCTTTGTTTTTTTGGTACTGATTCTTCCATCCATTTTTTAAACATGTCAGTAGATTATTCTTTGCTTTTCTATGTTTCTCTTTCCTATTATATAACTTGTGAATATTAAATTCTCCAAGCTTTCTTTCCTCATTGTTTTCCCAAAATGCCTGTTGTTTCTTTTGAATTTTTTATAAATTGCTATCATCTCAAGCAAGGCAGTAAAGCCACTAAGATACAAGGGGTTACAGGGTGGGGAAGAACTAGAAACAGAAATATTAATATTGAGCAGGAAAAGAAAAGAGTAATCAAGAAGACAGTAGATAGCAATTGAAAGTGCATTTAATTTTTTTAATCTGTATCACTCTATTTAAAGCAGTAAAACCACTAAGACACAATGTGTTACAAGGTGGGGAAGAATTAGGAACGGAAATATTAATATTGAGCAGAAAGAGAAAAGAGTAATCAAGAAGACAGTAGATAGCAATTGACATTGCATCTAAGTTTTTGCAGATTAAAATTGACCAGAAAGCATGGAGTCGGAAGTGAGAGTACAAACCAGAAGTACGAGAAAAGAGAGTGCTAGCGTAAAAACTATGGCTACATCTTGCAAGCTCAACTGTAAAATGATGAGATCTCAATGCCAGCTTAGTATTGTGCTTAAATTAATAAATTCTAGGTACCAAATTGAAGAGCTCATCTGAACAATTAATTTAAAAGTATTTATAAAAATGTCACAGAGGTAAGCTTACAGTGGTGGGAAAGTGACTGAAGCTGAGCTATCAGATCAAGACCAATAATATTGTTGATTCTTCTTTGAATCTCATCAAGGAGTGCAAGGTAAATATCAAGAGCATGAAATCATATGTGGCTGCAATATTCTAAACATGGATGAATAGTAGACTTATAGATATGTAAGAAATATTCCAGAGAAAAAATTGTCTTACACAACACAGTGTTGTGTGAGACAATTTTTAGTAATTACTTAATAATGGATTCAATATAATCTTTCTACTTCATGTTAGCTGAGAATGTGAGCCCAAGAAAGTGCAATGAGTCATTTTCCTAGAGGTTAGCATCAGCCATTCTGACGGAAGGCAAAGAGGGGTTTCTCAGATGATTAATGGAGAGAAGTTTAGTTTTGGAGGTGACAAGTTATCTTTTACCTCATTTAATAACAGTTTTGAGGTCATTTTGGTCATCAGCTGTCATTTTTACTATCTAGGCAGGAGTAAATGGTTGTGTCATCAGATGCCAAGTGGATGTCAAGTTGAGAGTTGGTGTTATCGAGAAAACTGTTAATAAAAATTAAATTCAGCATAGGATCAAAGATAGAGCCCTTGTGGATATTCGCATTAGTATGAAAGGAGTGGCCATTCAGGATAATTTTCATTTCATGATTTGATAGAAAAGACTGGATCAGCTCAGAAATGTGTTTGGAGATATTGTAATTATTTAGCTTGTAAAGAAGACCTGTATTCCAGACCTTGTCAAAGGCTTTTTTTTAGATGTCTAATCTACAGCCTGTGCTTTACCATTTTTATCTAGAGCATGATAGACTCTTTCTGTAATTATTGTCAGTACATCAGCAGTTAACCTGGAGAAATGAAAGCTGTATTGCTTGTCTGAGAAAAGGCCCTGTGAGAAAAATTAAAACAACAGATGATGACTTCCAGCAGGCAGGAAAGGAGACAGCGAGGTATTCATCAGATAGTTCAGAGAGAACAAGAGTCAGTTCAGAGAGAACAAGAGTCAGTTCAGGAACACACTTCTTAGTGACTATTACAGGGATATCATCAGGTTCACATGGTTTATAAGAATCCAGGTTAGAGATGATAGTAGAAACCATGAAATGGTTACATGAATCACTCAACATAGGCTTAGTTCTCGGAGAAAAGTTAGGCAGGGATATTCCAGATGAGTTAGCATAAAGATTGAGAATTTATGGACAAAGCATTCAGCAGAGGTTAACCTCAAATTAATTAAAGAATGAGAGGAATAGAGACTTTGCAATTATGTAATACCTTATTACAGTGCTGCCAGTAATCCCAAGAGTGAAAGTTGTGAAAGATTATGTGGCATCTCATTCTCTCAGCAAACAGAGACTTCATTTCTTCCTTCATTTCTTCCTTCATAGTACCAAACAGACATCTGTTATGATTGAAACTGTCACAATGGTATAGCCAAAAATGGTAGTTCTTGTGTGCTAATGAGAAACATAAGGACAACTGAAGTTTCACATGGTATGTCAAAAAGAGAAGAAAGCATCCATCTGAGCTTTTGACCCAAGAAGAAACCTCAGTGGTACAATTTTCAGTTGGGTGGTAGAGGATGTCAGTCCATGGGACATCACAAAGTGAGTCTCAATCAATGTGCTTAGTAATGGAAAGATGTCTTATGGACAGAGAATTCCTATTTAAAAGATGACTGGAACAAAATAACAATAGCTACCATAGAGGGGTTAAAATTACTAAGGGGCCAGTATTGTGAAGCTTGGCAAGAGTGAGGAGAGGATGGAAGAAATAAATCATGTAGAGAAGCCTGTGCTCTGTTTTGGTTGGGAAACAAGTAGGGAAGTCCATGATTTGAATAAGGGACTGGAAAAATTTAATTTCTGAATACTGGTAACATCAGTACCATTAGAATATTTCAGCCATGTATCATGGTGAACATTAAAGTCACCCAAGGCAAAGACGTTCACAAATGGATGGATAAAGTGTCAGCTATTATGTGCAATATACTGCAGTTCTAGGAAGAGTGAGAATGATAAAGGAAAAAGAAATAACTAATAGTTTCATAATGAAAGACTGAGACATAAAGAAATAGTCAGAGGCCACTAGAGACAATTCTCTGATTAGCAGAAGATTATCATAGGTGTAAGATTATCAAGGCCATGCATATGAATGCTGGAAATTTCTTTGGCAAAGAGAAAAAAACCTGAAACAAAAATGTCATTGGTATTTTAAGAGTTTTTACTTTCAAAATAAGCAATGATATCTGGTGACCATTCCAAGTTTTGATGTCTAAAAAGCAGATTTTTGACCGGCTGAAGTGAGACGGTTTATAAGTAAGAGCAAAGGAGAAAAGAAAAAAACAGAAGAAAAGAAGGAAAAGTGAGAAACAAAAAGAAATTAAATTAAAAAATTTGCAAACAGTGAGATGGCACGAAGCATCATAAATTACTTCCAAGAGACGCTTCAATTGCTTAAGGGTGGTCATGGTATGAGGGTTGAAGTGTCTATTTTCTTAGCAATCTAATTAGTTTTCCTTTTTTTTGGCTTCTATCAAAGAAAGTTTTTCCCAGATACCAAGAACAACTAGACAGCTACAAATGAATGGCAAGCTTGGAATAATATATATATATATATATATATATATATATATATATATTTGTGTATTTAGGCACCACTTTTGTTTTAGACATGTCAGACTAAATAAATTGCAAACATTATGCCTGCTTATTTTTAATAAAATTCGTTCATACGCACAGACGGATAATCTTTTGCGTATTATAATTGAAAGATGTAAGAAATGAGCTGTAACTTTGACAGATGATTTTATTATTTCTTTTCATATTGAATGTACTTGGGAACATCAAAAAATGAATAATAAAGTCATTTGTCAAAGTTACAGCTCATTCCTTACATCTTTCAAACATAATACGCAAAAGATTATTCGTGAACATGAACGGATTTTATTAAAAATAAGCAGACATAATATTTTCAGTTTATTTAATCTGACATATATATAGTATTAAATTATAATGGTGCTTAGTGCCAAAGTTGCTGATTTTTAGTAGTTTAATGGTAGAGAGGCATTTTGATGAGCAGGTTTTAGTCATAAAGTGCTCGATATCAACATGGAGCCGAAATAGTATTAATGTGGAGAGGTTTGTCACTTAACTAAGCAGTGTTGCTTCAGTCATGCCGACTTTGAAGTTTCATGAAGGTATCATTATGATGTCTACACTCTTCAGGTATTTTGTTTTCTGCTGTTGTTTATCTGTATTTAAAATACCTGAAAAGTGAAGACATCATAATAATGCCTTCATGAAACTTCAAAGTTGGCATGCCTGAGGCAACACTGCTTAGTTAAGTGAAAAACCTCTTCACATTAATTCTTTCTCTCTTTTTCTCTCTCTCTCTTCCTCTCTCTCTGGTTAGTACTAATGAAGGTACATTCCACAGTTAGATATTTACTTTTGAAAAGTGCTTAATATGAAAGTAGTGCATAGATATATAGTTATTATTATTATTATTATTATTATTATTATTATAGCATACTGCAAATTAATACTTATAAAATTTCTGTGTTTAATACACCATCATCAGACAGTGAAATGTGGTTAATTTACTTGATTATATATATATATATATATATATATATATATATATATAGTCATTCACAGACAGATCTGTTTCTCTGCTCGTCAGTACGGTTAGACATCCAATTGCTTTTAACCCAGGATTGAAACCCAACCAAAATGGCATCAGTCAGTGATTCTACCTCTGAGCTATGGGTGCTCGGTAGAAGAAGGCAGACTTTTTAGTGTGTATATTATCAATATACATACCCAGTAGCCGAAAGTGTTCTAATTCATTGCTGAATGAACGATGCATAGATGCTTGAGTAGCTACTGTTTTTTCAAAGTCTACCATTCTTCCAGAGTGCTCAATCAGGGTGTGAGAGCGTAAATAGTCATCCGCAGACAGATATGTTTCGATGTATCACAGCCCATCAGTACGGTTAGACATCCGATTGCTTTTAACCCAGGATTGAAACTTGACTGAAATGGCATCAGTCAGTGATTCTACCTCTGAGCTATGGGCACTTGGTAGAAGGAGGCAGACTTTTTAGCATGTATATTATCATTATACATGCCTATACTCCTTATCTGTATATATATATATATATATATACAGATAAGGAGATTTTTAAAAATTAAAAAATTAAACTAAAAGTAAAGAAGGTTATCAAATGAGATGAATAAAGTGGGGTGGAAGGTTATTACATTTTAAAAGAATTATGTGTGTGAACGCATGTACTAAATGTATCAATGTTTTGCCAAAGAAGACTAAACATGTCAAATGTTTAAATTGGAAATGGGATATTAAAGTAGCATAGAATATAAAAAGTAAGATATATTTATACACAATTGAATGAACCAAATTACAATTTAGGGTTATTAAGTTATAACTTAGTATAAGTTCCAAAATCCACTGTTCTATTCAGTTTTCCATGCAAGGAATGATTCCCATTAAAATGTAATTGTGAATTAACAATAAATTAATGTGCAAGAAATTTGTGAAGAGAAGCCAATATGTGTGTGTGTATGCGTATATATATATATATATATATATATATATATATATATATATATATATGCATCATATATGCACTGATAACTTAGAGGTAGAATCTCTGGCTGATATCAAATTGGTTGGATTTCAATCCTGGCTGGAAGCAATAAGATGTCTAATCGTACTGATGAACTGTTTGCAGGTAACTATTTGCATTCTTGCTCATCGATTGAGCCCTCAGGGGAAATGACTTTGAAAACAGTAGCTTCTCACCACTATTTACCCATTGTTCTTCAGTAATGACTTGAACACTCTTGGATATTGTCATGTGATTACATTGTGTATATAACATGCTAAAATTTGCCTTTCTTCACCTTGCACCAATAACTTAGAGGTAGAATCTCTGACTGATGTCAAATCAGTTATATTTCAATCCTGGCTAGAAGCAAGTGGATGTCTAACTGTACTGATGAGCTGTGATACAGCAAAACAGGACAGTCTGTGGATGACTATATATATATATATATATATATACACTCTTGTGTAAATTAATTGAAACAAAACAAATGGTATCCTAGGATCTTTCACACTTTCTCTGATCATGTATACATCATCCCTTCATGTAGTTTTTTATTTCAACTATATTTTCCTCCACATTTCAGACTGATAGATCCAGTTTGTTTCTTCATCTTGACAACTGACAGTTGAAAGGCTGACACCAGCAATATCCACAAACTCTCTGTAAGCCTTGCCAGTGTATTTGTGCAGTGTTACAATTTTCATACGCTTATTTGGAACAACATCTTTCAAAGATAATGGCCATAGGAAAACTAATCAACAATCAAGACAATAGTGTATAGGCATGATAGAAATCTGGTGCAACCACAGATGACTGAATATTTTTCAAGGCCAAACAAATTTCATCATACACCATGAAAATAGATTCATATTGCTGCACACCACTGCAAATGACCTGATCTGAGAAAATAAAGAGAGATTACACTGTCACTCCAGTAGTTTTAAAACTGACCATATAGTGAAAGTTAGAAAACTAAAGCAGTTGTTTCAATTAATTTGCACAAGGTTTTATATATATATATATATATATATATATATATTATAAATTATATTTTAGAACATGTACAAAATTTCTATATATATAATCGCGATTATATATAGAAATTATGTTCATGTTGTAAAATATAATTTATAATAAATATTCACAGCTCTATATATTATATATCAAACACTGTTTTAAATTAATGTTTTGGACATTGTAAGAATTCTTCGTTCTGTATTCACTCAAATATATATATATATATATATATATAAATTAAAAAAGGATTAATTCAATGATGTTGGATGATCATTTCGATATGAAAATCCCCACGGGGGATAACACATCATCTCAGCAACAGAAAAATCCTTTCCTCCAGTTTCTGAAAGGAATTTTCTGTTGCTGAGGTGATGTGTTATCCCCCGTGGGGATTTTCATATCGAAATGATCATCCAACATCATTGAATTAATCCTTTTTTAATTTATATTTGCTCTGTAATATTTTATTACATGCAGCTCTCTTCCTGTATCATTTTTTAATATTAAAATAAAATTTTTAATTTTAATTAGGATTGGGTTTTTGGAATTTACCTTCCTGCTTTTTCCGCTTGGATTAAAGTATCTGCATTAAAATTATATATATATATATATATATATATATATCAACATGGAGCCTAAATAGAATTAATGTGGAGAGGTTTTTCACTTAACTAAGCAGTGTTGCTTCAGTCATGCCAACTTTGAAGTATATACACACATGTATACATGTGCTGAGGCAAGTATTAAGAGAAAATTTAAATAAATGAAAGAAAAAAAGAAAAAATAAACAGAAATACTAAAGCATAGAAAAGTGAAAAGAATAAAAACAAACAACAAAAAAAAAATACTAGAAAAAAAGCAATCAAAAGTTTTCATTTCAATGATAACAATCCACATTAAGACAAGCAAAGTCTTGTGGTAGGTTCTTGAAGGAATGTTAAAACAAGAAAGATTTGGTGACACCAAGCCAATTTTAGTGGAGGGAGTGGGAACAAGTCTCTGAGACTGAATCATGTTAGTGAATAGCATGCTGGGATCACTCATTAGATCTTTCATTTTTCTTTACCCAGGTTTGCATTTTTACATTTGTAAATATTTTTAGCTAATATCCACTTTCTTGGAAAAGCATCAAGCTAAAATTCGCATCCAATTTCCCATACAAGAAAGAATTTGCATTAAAATGTAATACTGAGAATTAACAATAAATTAATGCGCAAGAAATCTATACAGACATGCTCGTATGCATCTAAATACATGTTACCAATAGCTTCTTTCTAGATGTAATTTTCCTTAAAACTTATTTATTACATGCTCTTTTCATGATATTTTCAACATTTGTCAATTGAATCACATTTTGGTTGCTTGAAATATTTTCTTCATTGTGTTGTCACATTACAAAGAAACAATGAAGAAAAGATTTCAAGCAGCTGTGGAAAGAACTGAAAGCAAGAAGAAAGAACTAAACTTAATCTCTAACGTTTATTTCTTAATTTCTCACTCAACTTTTGAAAATTAACTTCCACTATTTTCATGGGTCTTTAGATTTCTGTCACATTTTCTATTATTTGCTACTACATAGCTCAGATAGTCAATTTTCAGCAGTTTGAATTTGACATCTCCAATGTGTAAGCCATATCTTGTAATGTCTCTTTTGCTGACAACCATCTCATAATCAATGTTTAGTCCTTTCTTTTTACTTTCATCAACTACTTTGTCTCATACTTCTTTCATTCCCTCTTTTGAATCTACCATCAACATAATGTCATCTGTGTTGTTAACCCTCTAGGGCCATTCGTATCATATTTGATACAGTATGAAAACAAGCCTTGAAAGAAATATTTTCCTGAAAAATTTTTTAAGAGAAATATTTTATAAATTTCAAATGAAAGCAGTACTGACTGCTCAGTCAATGAATACCAAATGTTTCCTTATAGGGAAATACCAAATGTTTCCTTATAGGGAAATACTGTATCAAATATGATACGAATGGCCCTAGAGGGTTAACAGGAATTCTCACATAACAATGCTGATGTTACACTCAATGCAATTTATTCTGAATCAAATAAGTGAATAATATTCAATGGACAACTAATTCTTTTATCCACATATCTGTTTTCTTATTAGACTTACTTCAAGGACAAGCTGTTCTTTACTTATTTGAGAGATCCCAATTTACTGGAGTAAAAAACAAAAACAAACAAAGATTAACAAATCTTATATTGATGAAATATTAATTTTCTTTATAGATAGATAGATATGAACAGTATAAAGCAGACAGATATGAACAGAATAATATACATAGATATCAACAGTACTATGGCTGGAGGTGGACCACCTCACCTGGTTATGAATTCAGTTTTTCTTTCTCTCAGACTGGTTTTGACTCAAGGTTATAGAACCCAGTCTGTCCTGCTATTTACCCATAGCTTAAGAAAGAAGAGATGGGTTCATACCATTCTCAAGGATATGAGCACATCAGTAAATGAAACAAACTTGACTGAAATTTGAACTTGGCTCTCCATTTTCTCAATCCAAGCCATTACTTATTACTCCACCATACCTCCTCTAATAAATATGATTTAATAAAAAAATGGAGAGCTTATTCAAATACAAGTGTCCACTAAAATTAATGATTAAAATTATATATATATATATATATATATAAGCAAAAGTTTGTCACTTAGCTGATTGATGTTACTTTCAGTATCATGACTTTCTTCTTCTTCTTTTTCTTCTTTTTCTATGTGCCCTGTCCCTTCAGGACGTAGGCAATCATGGTTCTCCATGTCTCCCTATCCCTTGTGGCTCTTAGCATGTTTGCTCCTGTTACTCCTGGCAACCCCCATTCCGTCATCCACCTGATCAGGCCCTGCAAATATGTTATCCGCTGCCTTTCTCTGTCTCTCTTTCCTTCTATCTGGCCAGTCAGTATCAGGTTCTCCAAGCTCTCCTTCCTTATTGCATGTCCCAGAAACTTCAGTTGTCTCTTCCTGATGCTCAGTATTAATTTCCTTTTTGTTGCCATTCTTTCCAACACCTCATCATTGCTTGCATGCTCAGTCCACAATATCCGCAGCCACCTTCTGTAGAACCACATTTTCGCTGCTTCCAGTTTTATCCTCATTTTTGATGATATTGTCCAGCATTCACTGCCGTATTGAAGAACTGACATCACATAGCAATTCAGCACTCTTTTCTTTGTTTCTAGTGAAATTTTCCTGTGTTAGTACTTTACTCAGCTTCTGGAACGCGTCTTTTGCCATGCCAATTCACCTTCGGATCTCTGTGTCACACTTTCCATCTCCTGTTAGAACACTTCCTAGGTATTTAAATTTTTGTATTTGCTTGATTTTTCGCATTTTGGATTGCACCTTTTGCTGATGACCATGCATTCAGTTTTCTTAAAGTTTATTTGTAGTCCTTCCTTGTCACTCTCCTCAGCTACCTTCTGTATGAGGTCTTGTAGTTTCCTTTCTGTATCTGCAATCAGCACTGTATCATCCACATACTTTATGTTGTTCAAGTTGCGGCCTCCAATAACGAATCCAGGCGTGTCATCTAGGGTCCTTAAAATATTCTCACTGTACAAGTTGAACAGATCCGGTGAAAAAACACATCCTTGTCTTACGCCTCTTTCTAAATCTGCTGAAATCGTTACCTGTTCGTATGCAGGCTGTTTGCTGCCAGTAGAGATTCTCATGACTTTAGAGTTTTGTAAATACATGTTTGAAATAGACACTGTTTTTTACTAAACTGTGTATTAAATCTAACAGCCTGTACACTTTAGAAAACTTAATAAAGGAAATATGCAGTACATTTTTCTTGAGAATATTCTCAAGTGTGTGGGACAGTAGATTTAATATACAATATTTAAAATAACAAACAAAAATATACCATCTATTTCAAACATGGGTACCCACTAAAAATAATGTTTTAAGTAATAAAAAGTTTGAGCAAAAATAAATCCATTATATATATATATATATATATATATAATAATAAAATCGACTCTGTACGTATCCAAATCTTAAAATCTTACACAAGTAATTTTTAAGGACCACGAATAACCGGCAGAATCTAAGTCCGTTATTGTCCGCCGCTATAAAGCTTTGGACAATGAGGGGAAAAAAAAAAGAAAACTGCGGAGCACCGACAATACATACAGTACTTCACAGCAAAGAAAAAAAACCCTCGCAATGTCTTGGCGATCTTTTCTCGTGTATATATATATATATATATATATATAATCTAAAGTTGGTCATATCAGCCATAGATGTGACCATGCAAATCACAATATTGTGTGTAATTACAATGAGCAGGGTTTGACATGCAATATCTGTGGTAATGTTTGGAAATTGTCAAGTAAACTAACTATTTCAATAGGATACAATCAAATTAACATGATTTTATAAATCATACAATTTTTCTAGGCTTAACCATGACACTGAATATATCACTATTATATCTATTTAGGCTGGTCTAAAAGTAGGTGGGCAGTAGGTGGAATAGTGTTGTGTATTGAATCCAACAAGATAGGGCCTCTCCACATTATTCAAGAGCAGTCCATTAGTCAGTCAGTTGAGTGCCATATGTGATACATGCTTTGGGTGATCATGTCTCAAAAGAGTCATGACTGACTGGGCAAAAGATTATCCCGCAATGGGTTGCCATTGCTTTTTGCGGTAGATTGGTTGCCAGCCAAGGCTATAGAACACAAACTGTTCTATCATTTAACCCATAACTGTTAGGAAGAGACAGATTAATACCTTTCCCAAGGGTGTTTGTGCATAAGTGAATGCAAAGAATTCAACTGGAATTCAAACTCGACTCCCTAATTTGTTACTCCGAGTTGATATCCACTGCATCACAACGCACATCCATCTTAACACTACTATCATTTAAAACAAAAGTAAATCAATTATATTAATGTAACAAACAAATAATAAGATAAGCTCTTAATTTGCCATATGAAATGTGGCTCAGTTGAATTCCTCTATCTCCAAAAACAAATTGTAATGATTTTTGAGTGCTATGCATACTACCTGATTTTAGTTTTCCACAAATTTAATCCATATTTTTTTTGGAAGTGCTATATCATTTTATTATGGAAATAGATTACGGCAAATTGAATTATGCATATCAGAGATGCAGATTTTCAAAGGTATGTGTTTGCTTTCAAGTTTCAAGTGTTCATTAAAATAGATATCAATTCACCAATTTTCCCTAAACGGCTCTAATACAACTAAAATAAATAATATATTAAATTCAATAAAGATATTTTAAACTTTCTGGAATAATTTTAATGGCTAATAATAATAAGCAGCTTGCTTTTTAAAAATATACACCATTACCTCATATATATATATATAGTAATATTTTTATTACAATGATTGGTCAAACATTTTTTTATCATTATACAAAAAATGTAATGTTTCAGAACTCAGTTCTTCTTCTTTGGGTGATATTTTAAAATCTAGTTTTTTGTTAGTTGATTGCTCATATCATTTTTTTGTTTTCTTTTGGCTACGTGCTGACTCAGTCTGAACTCTTTTGACTGATGTTCATGTACTTAGCTCTTTTTTAAAACCATTTTTTCCCTTCTTCGTAAATACGTGGAAGGTTTTTCGGCACGAGTATAGTTATTATCTCTTTTATATATATATATATATATATATATATATATATTTTACTTCAAATATTAAATCTATTCATTCTTTAGAAATTGCTATGTTGATGTTTCAGATTCAAAACTGAGTGAAGAGGATATGATTACCGTAAAAAGAAATAGAACCTTGTTTGATGGGATGTTCTTTGTGTGTGAGTTATAAAGCACATTGGATCATATATTGGTTTCGTCTACAAAGGAAGACACATGGTCAATCCTTGCTGGGCAATACATTTTCTCAAATGAGCAGGTTGATAAAATTAATACACTATCTAATAAATAAAAATTGGCATTTACTTTTACAAATATTCATGATAATAACGTTTAAAGAAACAAAAAAAATGTGAGATTAAAAATAAATTCATTAAATTGCTTTCTCTCCCTCTCCCTCTCTCTCTCTTACTCTCTCTCTCTGTCTGTCTGTCTCTCTTACTCTCCCTCTCCCTCTCTTACTCTCTCTCTCTTACTCTCTCTCTCTGTCTCTTACTCTCTCTCTCTCTCTGTCTCTCTTACTCTCCCCCTCTCTCTCTCTTACTCTCTCTCTTACTCTCTCTCTGTCTCTTACTCTCTCTCTCTCTCTCTCTCTCTCTCTCTCTTATTCTCTCTCTCTCTCTCTCTCTGTCTCTCTGTCAATCTCTCTCTATATATATATTAATAAATATTAATAAATAAAGTAAATTGCTGATACACCCTGAAGAGTGAACGGACAGGTATGTCTATCAAACTCTGGGATCAGTTTGCTGATGATAACATCAATCAGCTAAGAGACAAACTTTTACTTATATTAATTCTATATTAATAAATATATTATTCCTCACCAATAGCCAAGTAAATTGTTGAATTTCCGAAATAGTGATGATCGAATTTGTGTTCCATAGTCAGTCATAATTACTTATGGTGTTCCAAAAGTTGCAATCCAGTCCTTTATAATCACTTTGGAGACTGTGTTGACTAATATCTATGATTGGTAAGGTCATCAAGAAAATCGACCGATAATGGTCAGCAGGTACTGGTAACCTTGACATATTGTTAGACATTCAACAATATCGAGGTATATGTGTGTGAACCGGGCATCAGGGTTGGTGAATGTGCCAACAGAGAATTTTGTGTGTACTTTACCATTTTTGAATTTCAGGCATATGATAATCCACTCAGAGATGTTGGTGATCACGTTAAGACAGATAATGTGCTCCTTGATAAGCTTGACCATGGCTCATTTGCTAGTGTGTGATAAACTATGTAAATGTTCAAAGACCATTTTCTTGATTGTGGGATGAATATAAGTTCTGGGGTCATTTAATGTGACATCATAGTAGAAACTCTTGTTGCTAAAGGAGACTGGGAATTGCTGGAGTTGTAGTGAAGTGCTCGTGTATACTTTGTGTCATGTCTGACTTTTGTTCATCAGCTATTAAATCATGATTCAATGTAAGTGTATTAATGTCAGCTCTTGAGAGTGCATCTGCTGCTGTGTTATCTTTACCTTTTATGTGGTGTATGTCTAAAGAGAATTGTGAGATGTAGTCTAAATGTTTAATTTCTTTATGTGTATTTGTCCAAGTTAGTATTCATAGCCATTGTCAGGAATTTGTGATTGGTGTAGATGGCAAAATCTCTTTCCTCAAGTGGATGGTGGAAATGTTTAATGGCTGAGTAGATAGCCAGTACTTCTCTGGCAAAGGTACTGTATCTGGTTTGAGCAGATCAAATTTTAGCCAATAAAATGATTGGTTTACACTGAGATTTTAGTTCTTGCTCAATGACTGTGCCTGCCATGCGTCAAATGAATCTGTAGTCAGTAATATTCTAGTCTGTGGATCATTGTCAATAAATGACAGTTTTGTGAAGTCAGCAGGTGCAGTTTGTGCAGTGTTGAATGCATACATGGCATCACCCTCCAAAGTTATGTTTTTGTTCTTTTAAAGATTTGTTAAGGTGTGGAAGAACTATTTCTATACAATTCAGCACAAATGTTTAGTAGAAATTGATTATTCCAATGAAACATCATAGTTACCTGATTGGAGTTAGCATAGAAATATACTGGATGGCTTTAATATACTCAGGTAGTGCCAAGATACGATTGGCGTCAATGTTATGTCTAAGGAAGTTGATGCTTGGCAAACCAAAGACACATTTGTTAAAATTGATCTGAAAACCAAAATGAGATAAGCCTTGAAACACTTCATGGAGATGCTGTTTATGTGCATCATTGTCATTACTAGCTATCAGAATATTATAAATACATGTGGATGTGAAGGGAAGACCATGTAACACTTCATTGATTATGTTTTGAAATATCTGAGCGGCATTCCTCAGGTTGAATGGCATATTTACAAATTCATATAGGTCAAATGTTGTAGTAATCACTGTTTTGAGAATGTCATCCATAGCCTCGGGGATTTAGTGGTATGCCTTGGTTAGGTAAATCTTAGATAATATACACGTACAAAGTCATGAATATCAGGGAGGAGACAGCAATCAGGGATTGTTGAGGAATTTTTGTAATCAACACATACTCAAAAATTCTTGCTTTCAGGTTTCAGGACTAGGTGTAGCAGTGAGAAATATGGGCTGTCTGATAAACAGATGATACCTTCATTCATCATTTTTTGGAACTCTTTCTTTGTGTAGTCATATTTGTATGGTGGCAATCATCATGGGTGAGAACTTGCAAGCTTTCCAGTTGTTGGGATGTAGTGTTGGGTTTGATGCTTTTCTGAAACAGTATTCTTAAGTGGCTGTGTGATTTCTGTATACTGATTCAATATGTCGATGAATTCGCTATTGTGGCAAGTTGTGATACTGATTCCAGTCTTGTAATGTGTGCAGGTACCAACAATACAGATGCTTCTTGTATTGTCTGACAGGGTTCTCATATTCATGTACACTGACAGATTAAAATGTGTCACAAGATCTGTTTTGAGTACAAACATTGGTATGATTAAATGAACATGTAAAATCATATCGCATGTTTATGGTGAATGCCCATAAGTCTCTATGTGGGGTCTGTTAGAACTTGAACAGGGTAGCTTAAAAAGAATGTGACAGTCTGTAAGGGGTATCACACTTATCACTACTCCTGTATCCACAAGAAACTATTCATAAAATAAGCAACATTGTAATTTTCCACCAGTTGGGTCCACAGCTGCTACCTTCGGTCTTTCAGTTTTGCTGATCATCTGATATTTACAAGTTCCTCGCTTTGTATCAGACGGTTTGATGGAACCAGCAGATATCTGGGTTGTCTGTTTCTCCTGTTTGTGGCTGTATCTATGCACCCTGTTGTCTTGAACTGGAGATATGTTTCTTGATCTTCTTAGAGTAAGTTGTATCTCTTGTATTTGCTTTTGAAGGTCTACCAATGATTTCCAGTGTTCTGCATGTTTGCATTGACAGGTTCATGGGCTTCATACAGTAAGTTGTCACCAACATCAACCAGTTTGTCCAGGGAGGTGTCTTTGACTAATGATGCAAGCATCTGTCCAAAAGTTGTTGGTAGTCATTCCATCCACAGAAGATGGAGGAAGGGCTCTACCATGGTGTGTTGACCTAAGCAGCTTCTCATAAAGCACAGTAGCTGAGACAGAGTCTTATCTCTGCCATTCATTTGAGTAAGTTCATGGAGTAACATCAGAGCATCCAGTCCTCTTGATGATTGCACTTTTCAGATGTGTGTATGGCTCTGATTCCAGAACATTTTCAAGAATGAGTACTACCTCATCAACCAAGTTTGATGGCAGGGCTTGCACCACCTTGGAAAACCTGGATCTTTGGAAGGTGATTCTCTGATTGGGGAATTTTGCTTCGGGTTGCACAAATTAGTTTCTGGATTAACTTTGTTATATGGAGGTAGGTAGAGCAAGAATTTTGACATATTGAATGACATCTTGGACGTATCTTTGTTTGAAGCCATAAAAGATAGTGTTTTTTTTTGTTGTAGTCATTTTGGTTTTAGATCAAGTAATCACATGTTGTTGTGCCATATTGTGTCATGGTCACCACTTTGTTGTAGGTGGTATATTGACCCCTCCAAAAATACTGAATGACAGAAGGCAACATACAAAGTGAAGACTTAAGTAAAAGATTATATTGCAAACTTACTTTTGTTAAAGAAAATACATAAACAAAAATAATGTTACAGTTCACTAACCAAAAATTGACCCTACAAGCTCATATTGAAGATGAGAATAGTGTTGCCTTGAAAAGAGATGTTTATGGTTGCTAAAGAGTATTGCCCTGAAAAGGACAGTTTATTGCATCTCGTTGCTGCTGACGAGGTTGGCTGTAGAAAGAAACCTATTGGAGTTGGCTGGAACGACAGGAGTGGTAGGAGCTGAATGCCTACTGGTGATAGCTGGAGCTAGACATGATAGTGGCTGGTTAGGTTGAGCTGCTGATGATGACTGTAGCCAGGGGATAGCTGGCAGGCTATCTGCTGCTGCTGGAACAACTACTACACTTTGATCCTAATCATCTGGACTGCATGTTAGAATTTAACAATGCCTTCCCACTGGGATGGAATGCAACACTAGGTCAGACTTAACATGGGGAAACTGAGCACATATACTGAAGCCAGGTACAAAAGTTCCCCAAGTCCCCGCAACTGTCAGTTGTGCCAGCCTCAATGTTAATCACCAATCCCTCTCTCTAGTGCAATGAGAGGGTACAGCCTCAGGCAGCAGTTTCCCAGTGCCAAGCACCTCAAAGTACTTATTTTCCTCAGCCATGCAAACAGAGGATCCAACTGAATTGCACTCTGCTAGAAGAGAGAGACACAACTGAGAGACGATATGAAGTTCCTGGTAAAGCTGCAGAGCACTTCTTTTTGCTGCTTTTGTGGTCTCTTTATATTCTGAATCAGTCATACAGCAACACTGGCTCAGATTTTTCTTCCAGTTACTATTTAGGATGTGAAAGGGCTAACAGGATGAGACATGAATGCCACCATCTTGCAAATATGTCTAAGAAATTCACTGTAACAACAGAAGTTTTTTTTTGTTTTTGTTTTGCAATTACAAATTTCAGGCAACTTAGAATGGCTATCCACTAACATCAGATAATGTAATCCATTTACTGAAACTGCAAAATCCATATGCAGTCTTGACCAGGGAGTACCTGTGTTTGACCAAGGCTGTAATTTTGTAGTAGGTAATTTTACTGCCAGAGTTGCAGGCTTCTACTACTTTTTCAACATCTTGATTTTAGTCCAGTATATATAGCTTCTCATAAGCAAGTTCATCCTTGAAATTCCAGGATGTTTATTATGAAATTCATTTAGTATCTCCGTTTGTAATATACTTGTTATTACTACTCTTTGTGCGAACATCAGTACTCCATTACAGCAAGCAAGTGTTCAGGTCTGGATTGCATTCTTTCTTACTTTCTTTTAGTTGTTTTCTTTATTTCCACAATAAATATGTCGCATTCTGCTTTTACTTTTATTTCTTTCAGAGTAACTGATAATTTCCTTATTATATGGCATAATATATTTTCATTTCTATTATACTTTTTAATGCTGTAATAATAGTGTCCTGAAATGGCTCAGTATTTTTTTGCATTAACCTTAATAAAATATCTGCATGTTGGATGGTTGGTATTCCAATTTGATAAGATGATACCCTAGTATAGTAATCTATTCACTGTATATGTATGAATTTCTTTTTTTGAATGGATAACCAAGGTCTGAGTTTGTCTGCAACCAAAAACTTCTTCCTTGAATAAATTTGTGAAATTTTTTCATTGAAAATATTACTGCTAACATATCTTTTTCTATCTGACTGTATATTTTTGCTGGTAGTAGCGAACGCAAAGCATATGCAATGACTTTCATTTTGTTGTTATCATTTTTATGTAAAATTAGTACTCCTATACTATAATCACTAGCATCTGAAGCCAGTATTATTTATACTTTTGGATTTTAGTACACTAATGATATGACTGATTTTAGAATTTTTTATTTATTCAAACGCCTTCTGACACTTATCGGCTCAGTTCCACTTTATGCCTTTTTTAAGCAAACTGTTTAGTGGAACATTTAAATTCTGCATATTAGTTACATAGATTTGATAATATTTTGCTAGTCTTAGGAATGCTTGTAAATTAGTAATATCTGTTTGGGGATTCTTAATTGCACTTGCCTTCAAGGGATCTGGTTGACAACTTTTTTTGTCAAAGATTTGTCCTAGGTACCAGATTTTAGGCAAAAACAATTCACAATTTTCCTCACTGAAATTGAATCCAAACTCTCATATTTTTCAAAAACTGCTTTCACATGTTGTTCCTTAGTTACACTTTTAATATCATCTAGATAAGCCACTGCAAAATCACAATCTGCAAGCATGGTATCCATAGCTTGTTGAAATATAGCTGGAGCCACTTTTATAGCAAAAGGAAGTGAGTTGAACTTATACCATTTCTTGTGTGTATTTATGGTTGTTAACTCTGAACATTCCTTTTCTTCAACCTGTATTTGTAAATACACTTCAGGAAGATCAAGCTTCAAAAAGATTTATCCACTGTGTGCTTCACAAAAATTTCTTCTGAACTAGGTAATTGGTAGTTATAGGATTCTAAACACTTGCTTATTCCCGTCCAAAAATCAGTGCAAACACAAATTTTGTTATTTTTTCTTCTTTATTGCTGGTGCTGCCCATTTTGAATGATTAATCTTTTCAATTACACTTTTTTTTCAAGTCTGTCTAATTCTTCGTTGACTTGAGCCAATACTATGAATAGTACACTTCATTTCAATATAAATACTGGTGTCAACCCATTTTTCACTTGAAATTTTTTCTTTGAATTTGGAACACCAAACCAACTCATTCAACAGAACATCTGTAAAACCTTTTTTCAATTCTTCCTTTAAATTTTCTCTCTTATTTTTTTTTTTATGTGTTGCTTGTCCACTTATATTTTTACTATAAACATTTATATGTAAATCCCACAACTCAAATAATTCTATCTAGTCAGTATGGAATGTAGTATTTTTAAGCCTTAGTTTTAAAGAAATGATAGTGAAAGATGGGAATCAAGGAGATAGAAAATGGGAATTGATGCTGCACTTAAACTTTTAAAGATTGTAGCTATGAGGAAAGCAAGTACATGGAAGGGTGTCCCAAAGGTGAGAAGTCTAAGAAAAGAAACTATTAGAGTAAAAGTGGCAGTTACATTTGATTATTGATGATAAAAGGGTGGGACCTTGATACCAATCAAGTAGCACAATTAAATACATGTGGTTGGGGCAGTAGGGAAAGAAGCTTGTCAGAGTTGAAGCCTTGAAAATATTTACAGAAAAGCCACATTTTGTCAGAGTAATGAGGTTACATTTTAATTAAATGACTCAACTTCCACAGCTGCACCTTCTGGGGACCTGAGAATCATTATATTATGGAAGAACATCATGTTAATCTAACAGAAGATACAATGTGGTATAGATTATTATCATTGGACCATTCTTTTTTAATGGTATAATGTATGATCCCATTTATTTGAACTTGCTGTGACAGAACTTTGAAGTTGAGGAGTTTTATTTCCAGCAAGATGTGGCAACCCCACACTACCATTTTGATGTAAGAACTTACCTTGATGAGATTTTGCCACACAGGTGGTTTGAACAAAGAGCTTCAGTAGAATATCTTTCACATTCATTAGAGCTTAGGCTACTAAACTTTTTATGGAGATAATTAAAAGATAACATTTACGGTGTAAAACTGGCTAGAGTTAATGAACTGATGGTAGTCAGTGAATCCCGAGAACACACATAAATAGCAAACAAAATGTTCCTTGATAAAATTGCATTGTATCCGGTCATTAACCATACTTGGACCAGAATAGTTTAAAAACAGGTGCCGAGAAAAAAAAAAATTCTAGTTTGTAGATTTTATTAAATTTTGAACATGAAATTTATTTTAATAAATGCTGGCATTATAATCAATCAAAATATGCATGAATTTTTTGAGATGCCCTGTATGCACCAGAAAAATAGGAAAATAGTGTAAAATATAAAAGACATCATCGAGAAAGTACTTTTATAGGCTGTGAACCAAATTTGCATAAATTAAAAGGTTGCTTATATATATATATATACACACACACACACATACTAGGGTAAATATGTATGACAAAGTGGAAAAAGTTTTTCTGTAATACATTTTATTCTAGGACTTCATCAACAGACATACTTACTAAAATTACACAAAAATATCTTGAAATACCAAAGAGTAAATTTATTCAATAAAATCACCATTGGCTTCAACCACAGCCTCCAGACAACTTTGGAATCTCCTGCAACTTTTCTGGACAGTTTCCTTGTTTAAGTTAGTGAATGCTGCCATAATCCTTGCTTTCAGTTCATCTTTTGTGTTGCAAGAATTTTTGTTGTTCTCTTGCTCAACACTATATAATTATCAAGAGGTTGCAGTCTGGGCAGTTAGGTGGCCAGATGTATGTGGTTACAGCAATTGTTTGAGAAGTATGACTGGGTTCTTCTGATTATGGTGTAGAGTCCTGCTGCCAGACATAGGATTTTCCAGCAATCATCCTCTTGACCTAGGGCAGCACTACCTCCTCAAGGCACTTGTTGAGTCTGAGGCCCTGTGGGAAGATGAATGGAGGCATAACTTTGCCATCACTAGTAATCACATCAAATACCATAATGTTGACTGGATATATCATCCAACACTTTCAAAATCATCTGCATTGCCCTCAGATTGACACCTAAACACTGAAATGTTTGTGTAGCATGCTCTTTCCAAATCTCTGGCAGAGTAAATTGCTATCATGCTGCTCTTTTTCCATAGATGGTGCCCAACTGACCCTACAAACGTGACAAAATCAAAAAACAATGCATGAGCGAAATTAAAAATATAAAATTGGCAACAATTTACACATCACACACTGTATCTGTGTATATGTTTGTATACATATTTATTTACTTGAAATAAAGTATTTATAAGCAAAAACAAAATGTCATTGATCGCTAGAAAATTAGAAAACACTCATATTGATTAGGTCAACTGAAAAATATTAGATACTTAATTATATCATGTTGCATAAATGAAGAGAATTTTTTAATATGAAGTATATTGTTTGGATTGTAATAGTATAAGGCATTGAAATAATGGATTTTTACAGTTTTCTTTTTAATTTTTTGGTTGTTGTATACGCTGTATATATAAAAACGCAAGGAGAATGACAAAACTTTCTTGGCTCAACCAAGAAGAATGTCCTTCAGGTATAAAATGTCCATACTCTTTTATCTATTCATTCTATTATTGAACAGACTTGGCACATTTACACGTGTTATACTCTTGCCTAAACATTCTGATGCTTCTCACTTACACACTGATGTTGAGAAGTGGGTTGCTCAAAGAACTTTCCAGCACCTCCACATGTAAGCCCTGCTATGAACAAAACTTCAATGCTATATATATAATATTTATAAGTACAGTGATGTGTTGTGATCTGAGGATGCATCTTTAATGGGCCATGAAGAAAGGTAAACTTCATTCCAAGTTACATGGCATCCATTAAGTCTGAACATTCTTGTTTCTCTTTTAGTTGTCTTGAGATTATCAATATAGCCGCTTTCAATCTGAAGTAGGAATGAAAAGGCTATGCTCTACTGCAACCACTGCAACTCAAAGATAGCAACCTACTTGACAATGGTCAGGTGAAAAAGAGCAATGACAGGTTGCCACTGTAGAAACTCACAGTGATTCATGCTAAGTTCACATTGCCTGCAAGGAAAATCTGCAATGTTATTGGTCCTGTTTTGGCACTTTGGCTTCATTCACTTTACCTCTCTTGTAACAGAGTCTCTGTGTCTCTTCTATAAATATTTTCATGGTACTTGTTCAGATTATCTTCTATCTTTGGTATTTTGACTTCCTAAATTTAAGTGCAGCACTAGATTGGCAGCTAGGTCTCATCATTTTCAGTTGAAATTGCTCAATGTAACTGTAAAATCTGTGCCAACATTTTTTTCTCATGCATTTCAATTCTGGTTTTTTGCTTTCTTGTCAACAATGATGTTCCAAAATTTAAATGTATCAGTTGTCATCTTCTGTCTCCTTAAATCCTGTTCTTTTATAATGCTCTCTCCTCAATAAAACTTACTCAGTTTCTTTCACTCTCAGTAACCCCCTTGCATCTTAGTGGCTTTCTCACCTTGATTAGGATGAAATCATTAAAAATAAATAATAAATTCATGCCACTGCATTTATTCTCAAAGAGCTTCAAGATCAGTACCACCACCTACATCAAGATCCTGGACATGAATATGACTATGTGTTCCAATAGGACACTGCTCCCTCTTTTGAGGTCCACCTTCTTATCTCTCTTTGAACTTTGGCCTGTCTACATTTTGGCTCTGTTTGGTACATATATTTAGAATTGGTGGTTTTAATAGCAAGAAAAGTTAGTGTAACACTGTTATGGGCCTAGTACAAATCCACTGTGCAAGAATGCTTAGACAAACATTTTTGTACTTGTTATTGTTCATATTCATTACATGTTGTGGCACATAAAATATTATTTACCCTTAAGACATGAAACAAAATGTAAAGATGTGGTTGTTGTTCTTTAACCTCAGAAGCAGATAAAGAAATAAATAAAAAAATGATAAATAGTACAGCTACCGTTCTCCTAAGAAACCCACGACAACTAAATTTACTGAAAATAACTTATCCTCATTTCCTCTGTATTCTATTGTAAAGGAGAAATTTCTACTTAGACAGCTTCTTCTCAAGAAGTGTTACTTTGTGATCAGATTCACAAGAGGATACTACCTCAATCTCTATAACCTTAGCCTCTTTAAGTTCAAGGTCAGTTATAATATACTCATGGTATGTGGTTCTTTGTTCCACTCTTTACAAAAAATCCATTCAATAATGCACTAAGAGTGGCTCTTGGGTTTTGTTTTGGATGAACAACAGTAAATAACAATATATATATATTTTCTAAACATATGCTGTTAAATATAAGAGACAATGAATGTCTATTATGTTTAATCATGAGCCGTTCTAAATGTCGTATTTTTGCTTTAATTTCAGTTGAAAATAAAGACAAAAATTCTCCAACATTTGGATAATTATTTATTCATTTTCTTCTAAGTTTTCGGCTCACATGAGCCATCTTCAGAGAGGTTGTTTAAACTGAAATATTATAACATCCACCATCACCGACGATTTTATTTTGTGTTGACATAAAACTCCACTTGGCAACAGCAATTGTTACCAAAAATAATAAACGCAGTTCTTAATTTTGCAATGCGATTTTATGACGTCACACCGTGTGATAGCGCGAAATGACAACAAAACCATGTAGTCAAATGCAATGTAATATGTTAAAGTTTTAAAACTGGAAATAACATATATCAATTCAATTTTTTTCTTTTAACCTTGGCCTGGGCAGATCATGCATAGCTATGCTTTCCAGAACTCTGTTACAGTGATTGTAGATGATTCTGAAAGAAGCTAAGGCCAGACTATACAGTTCCTTATGATAGATGTTGAAGTAATGGTTCCAGTGAACTATGGCAGCAGTAAATTCAGAGGTGAACCAGGGTTGAGTGTTTGATTTTTGATTAAATTTATTCAGTTACCCAGCACATGTACATACATGGCATGATGGACAAATTACTGTATAAATTATGGAAAAATGAAAATGACACTGGCATCTCATTTTAACAAATATATTTATCAAAATTATGCAAAAATGTCTTGAAATACTTAAGAGTAAATTTATTCAATAAAATCACCTTTGACTTCAACGTCGGCCTGTAGATGACTGCAGAATCTCCTGCATCTCTTTTGGACAGTCTTGTTTGTTGGTGAATGCTGCCATAATTCTTGCCTTCTGTTTAACTTTGGTGCTAAAAAGAATTTAGTTGGTCTCTCACTCAACTGTGCCCAAAACATAATAATCAAGGGGATTGTAGTCTGGGTTCTTGGGTGGCCAGATGTAAGGGGTGATGTGGTTACAGAAATTGTCTGACAGCCATGACTGCTTGTGTAGCATGGTGCAAAATCCTGTTTCCAGACATAGGATCTTCCAGTAGCCACACTCTTTACCAAAGTCAGCACTACCTCCTCAAGGCACTTGATATAGATCTCCATGTTACACTAAGCTCTATATAAATAAGAATAAAACTGGGACACACCAGCAAACTGAAAAAAAGCCCTGAGGAATGTGGACATCATAACGGTTTCTTCACAAAACTTCAAATACAGCATGACTCTCCTCAGTCAGTTGAGTAACTTCTCCATATTAACCCTATATATATATATAGCATCCTTATGGTTTTTCTTGTTGTAGAAGTAAGAGAGTACCAAAATGTTCCCTAAGCACTTTCACCCATTTTGGTTATTTTCAGCATTGGGAATGTTTTTAGTGGTGTTAGATTTTCCTTATGTTTTGACTGTTTAAGTTGTATTTTATTTTTGTGTTGTTTTGAATGATCAAGATGTTTAAAGACATCTTTTTTTTACAAATAAAGAGGCAGTGCAGTAAACTTCATTGATGCATAAAAAACGTTACTAATACATCCTAAAAATAAGTAATTTCTCCATACCTTACTGACCTATCTCTTATGAGTGAACCTAAACAAAAAAATCAAAATAGACTTTTGTATTTGTTTGAGAAAGTTGTGTGAAAAATATCTTATGGCTGTGATAATACATCTGTTATATTCACTTGATCTGTCATCATGTGACTGTTTTTTCTTTAATACAGAAATTAAGCTTAAAGGAAGATGATTTCAAGCCATTCCAATTCTTCATAATTGCATAAAAGCAGGACTTATTCAATCAAAAGATATAGTATTGCAGCATGGGATTCTGAAAATGTCAGGAAACTTGGAACATATCAACCAGAGGAAACAGAAGGGGACAGTATCTAATAGAAAGACAAATTCTTTGAATAAAAGGGAAGCCTTAAAACTTTTTGATGAATATGGTTCAAGCGTATACCTGCATGTGTGGCTTTTATTATTTCATCTCATATCAGATGTTTTGCAATCAGATAGATTTAATCTTTGACAAGGAATCATACAATCATGATGAAATCATAAAGAAAAAAGAGTATATGTTGTTTGTGCATATAAGCACTGTATTTCGTATCTAGCAAATTATCTCTCTCTTTCTTTATGCACACACATATATGAGATAATGATATATATTTTATATACTTGGAATAATATTAGGAAAAAATGTATGGCAAAGTGGAAAAAGTTTTCTTGTGGCACATTTTGTCCTTTGGGACTTCATTGGACTAAATTTGTTATATTAGTGCAACTAAACATGCACATGAATGAGGGATGCTGGGATTTTTTTTTCTTTTATCAAGCCAATTTTATTTAGATTCTTTTCCTTTTATTTTTCCATTACTTTTCTATTCTTGCATTGTGGGATATCTACCAACAAAAGTGATGGAAAGGGAAGTGAAAATGAAGTGAAATCAACTAGATCGAAAAAAATTCCTAGCATCTTGCTTATGTATAGTCACACCAATATAACAAATTTTTGTCCGATGATTCCTAAAAGATGAAACAGGTCATGAGAAAACTTTCTCAATTTACATATATAAGGCCAGTGCAAGGAATTTGTGACCCTCCCGACAAATCTATGATATAGTGTCCCAATTTTTATAAGGTGGTATTCATATAAAATATAATTTTTATTGTCCCCAATTTTCATAAGGTAGTATTCATATAAAATACAAATTTTATTTTAACCTACTTATGCACAATAACGGATCATATACAATATAAGCGAAAAATGCAACTGGAAAAATTGAAAGTAAATGCAATGTTATCTAAATACAAATTAGAGACATGTCATAATAGATCCTAAATAAAGAAACAATGTTTTGTAGCCATTTCTAACACCAACTTGAGATTTTTCTTGTTAAAATGTTGAATAATTTTAACTCATTCAACATTATAGATAAAAAATAGAGAATTTCATGTCGTGTTTTTTCAAGACTTAGCATAAACAATACAATTTCACAGATCTGAAAAAAAAAAAGACCCCAGAATTACATCAAAATCCACAAAAGTTTTACATTCTTTGATAGTCAGTTGTACTTAGTTTAATTTGTAGAGCATAGAAATGTAAGTAGAAAAAAGCAAATGGTGCAAAGATAACGAGGGTCACAATGCATTGTCTGGGGGCTCCTAATCAGTCTATACCTCCAGTCGTTAAGATTACGCACCAATCTGTTTATCTTATTTTTTGTTAACTTTTTCAAATTTCTGAATTTATATAATAGATGGTGGTATCATTTATAAATTGAATTTCTACTTGTATTTTAATTTTTTCTTTTTTTATTATACGTATACGATATGTAAAATAAAAATATGTATATTATTATAATATATGACCCACTATGTAGAAAGATACATTATTTAATGCTGTAAAAGTACTTTCTTAAATTTACCAATTATATTAAACAACTAATTTGGTAATTTGTAAAAGTTAATAAAAAGTAAAGTTGACAACCATCTCCAACAACTTGTGCTGATAACTAATATAAACATTCAGTCAGTTAATTGGCATACATGATACATACTTGGACAATCAAAAGAAACATGAATGACTAGGCAGAAGATTTTTTGTACAGTAGGTTGCCATTACTTTCTGTGGTAAACCAGTTGCCAACCAAGGCTATAGAACCCAATCTGTCCTGCTATTCAACTCATAGCTGGAGGGAGAAGAGATGGATTAATACCTTTCCCAAAAGTATTTGTGCATAAGTAAGTGAAATGAATTTGACTGGAATTTGAACTCAGCTCTCCGATTTATCATTCCAAGCTGATATCCATTACACCATAATTTAGATCTAGATAAAAGCATTAAGCTCTACAAAAATTGAATTTCTTGAAATTTCATAAAATTAAATAAGTGGAAGGCAGGGATAGATGTAAAAAATATTTTTCCCAAGATTTTCTAAAACTTGAACAATTCTAAAATGATTTGATTTATTTGTAAATAACTGTAACTTCTACTCTAAGAGTTTCTTTTCTTGTACTTCTTGTCTTTGGAATTCCCTTCCGTATACATGCTTCCCTGACAGTTAAAATCTCCAAGAATTTAAATGCAATGTCAATTTCTATCTCTTATATCCTTGATTTGCATCTTTTCCCTGACAATCCTTGTATCATGTTCTCCTCCCTTTCCACTCTACTCTCATGCAGCTCTCTTCACACAAGTGTTCTCATCCTTCTCTTATCTATTCTCTGACACCCCTGTAACTTGTTCCTCTTTCTCATCACTCACCTCTTACTCCTGCATACCAGTGGCAGTACTGCTTGGGATGAAATGATTATAAAATATATATATATATATATATATATATATATATATATATATATACCTTTATTAAGTTTAAATGTGATGTCAATTGCCATCTCTTATATCCTTGACTCGCATCCTTTTCTTGACAATCCTTTTATCTTGCTCTTCTCACTTTCCACTCTACACTCATGCTGCTCTCTTCACACCAGAGTTCTAATCCTTCTCTTACCAATTCTTTGACACCCCTTGTAACTTATTTCTTTTTCTCATCACTCTCCTCTTATGTAATCTCCTGCGCACCAGTGGCAGTACTGCCTTGCTTGGAGTAAAATGATTATAAAAAATAACATTCCTAAAAGATTCATTAAAACCCAACAATTATTTGATTTTTGCAATCAATAAGTTTTCACTGCAAAAAGATGCTAAATGTCTTATACTCATGTTCACCTGCTGACATGAAAAAAAAAAAAATTTAACCACAATTTTGAATGTTCTAAAAGCTGTTAATTTGGAACATTTTCATCATTTATGCCCATTTTTTAGTTAATCTTTAGAGGTACCTATAATATTTCTGTGAATATAGATAGATAACATACTATATATTTCCTCCTGTCATGCTCATGGAGAGAGAGAGAGACAATAGCGAGTTAGGGTCAGCTTAGTTCATTCTCTTTACTTCCACTTATTAAACTTTACTACCAGTTATTATAGTTCTAGTTGATGCGTGTCTGCTCTTGAACAGTCCCTTATTATTTTATTTGTTAAGCAGGGAAGAATATGTGTGTGTGTGTGTGTGTGTGTGTGCATGTTTCATTGAAAATAACAAACAAGATATTATCATTAAGTTTTTCATATAATTTATCATGTGCTTTTATGATTTTTTCTTTCCAGAACTCAAATTATATAAGAATTGTCGAAAGGTTTTGTATTTTCGAGCACTTTCATGTATACTTTTAACCATTACCAAGAATGAATTTTGTTTTACTGGTAACTAAATATGTGTAAAATTTATTTATATAGAGTCAGGTGTATATTATGTTTTGAACACAGTAAGCACATTGCTACCACATTCATAAACTGATATTATTATTAAGTGTAGGATTTCTTTTTTTTATTAGTAATGCCTTCATTAATTTTCATCTCCTTTTGCATGTGGATTATGCTATTATATATGTATTGGCAACAAATAGGTTTTGAGAGATCTGCATATGTGTTTAAATGAGATTAGATAGAACTGTGGTTAGAAAGATGCAAAGTCAATCTACTTGACAATTTTGTGGTAGTGTTAATGATGTAATTGTTAACAAATTTGGATTGTTGAGGACATAATTTTTTTGGTTCTCTGCATTTTAAATTTTACAGGTGAATTATTATTATTGACAATGAGATTGGCAGTTTGCTTTTTTTGTAGTAGACAATTTAATTTTCTTGTTTAAGTTAGTGTTTATAATTTCGAATAATGTTGCAAAGTAAAGAATCATCTAGTTTATAATTACTGCACATTTGGTTTTCATAGAAAATATTAATATTATTGGGGTTTTTTTCACGTTTTTACTAGCAATTGGTTATGTTACAAAGAAAAATTCTTATATGTTAGTCATGTTTTATTGGGGAGTATCCATACTTTTCCAGTTTATAGTGGGGAGTCCGTTCTAGTGAAGGGTAGTTGTATATTGTTGAAGATTAACGGAATTTGGCCTCATTGTAGATAGCCCACTATAAGTCATAAAAGGATTACAAATCAAGAAAAGCAAATTGAGTTAAAAATTAACATTTTATATATACACATATCAATAAAGGCTTTTACAATTAAAGTAATAGTTGAAGTATAGGTCCAACGGACATTAAAATGTTCATGGCAATAAAATGCTGAAAGAGAATTAATGCTTAGGAATGTGGGAGCATTGTAAGTAAGGAATGTCTTTGATGTATTCGCTCCTTAAGTCAGTAAGTAGTTTTGAGACAGAGAAAGATAAGATGAGAGGGAAAGGATGTTAGGATAGTAAGCTGCTTGACTTGGGTCAAGGGAGCTACTAATTACATTCGTCTCTCTCAAGTCTGGGTCTGTCTGTCTGTCTGGTAATGCTTTCTGTATCGGCTTTTTATATCTTCTTTTTGGATCACAGTAGATCATTTGAGATTTCACACTTGTATTTGATTCTAGGCTTCCCATTGGCTGATAAATAAAATTCAAGTAGGCTTGCGAACAGGAAATTTCATATTTAATTAATTTTAGTTTTCAATCAGAACATCTGCACGAATCAAGCTGCACACCGATGACTTTTGGTCATTTGCTTTTTGGTTGTGAGGGTGCAAACATCTGGTCCATCGCTTTTGCTCGGTCGGTATCACCACAGTTTACTGATAAAAATATATTTTGGCAAGCAGGTTTTTGTTGTAAAGTGCTTGGTATGAGAGATAGAGTGGTAATAGGATTAATGCGGAGAAGATTGTCATTTAACTAAGCATTCATGACAACTTCAAAGTTTCATGAAGGCAATGTTATGATATCTTCACTCCTCAAGCTTAAATTTTCATTCTGTTGTTGAGTCCTAATTTTTTTCTTATTTAAATGGAGCTTGCTGTAATTTGATATTTTGGTACATAAGTGATCTACAGGTGGTTAATTGTTTTTGTTGTGTTGACTCCTTTTTATTGTGGTATTATTTTCTTTCTTTTTTGTGCAGGTGGTTGATTTCTTTTTATTGTGTGCTTGAATTTTATTATTATTATTATATATATATATATATATATATATATATAGAGAGAGAGAGAGAGAGAGAGAGAGAGAGAGATGTGAATTACAGTGCTTAAAAACATTGAAGTCTACTCAAATGCATTTATTATTTGCATAGTAACATACTTATTTTTCTTTTTCTCTCTCTCTCTCTAGATATATATAGGTGTGCTATTTTTTTAGTAATATGATCTAGGGGAATTATTGTCCTGTTGTTGATATTTTTCCCCCTCTCTATCCCAAACAGAGATCCTGATGGGAAAAAAAGAAAGTACACACAGACACACACAATATTCATCAGCCTGTGGTTAACAGCCCCACCCACTGGGTACTGAATTTCCAACATGTTTAGCTGTTCTTTGTCTCCTGGAGGAATAGTAGTTGTAACTACATATCACTTTGCCTGCTCCTGGGGTTAAAGCAGAACAACCACACCTTTACTTTTTTGTTTCATGTGTCTTAAGGGGTAAATGATGGTGTTTTATATGCCAGGTCCTGTGATGAATAACAACAATAACATTTACAAATGGTGTCAGGTTCATATTTCTTTTAATTGGTGATGCTCATCAATATAAATGTATTTATACCACCACCATTACTACTAAATATAATTGTGAGGTAATCATTACCTGCACAAAGAACAGAATCAGCAAACTGAGTTCAAATTTATCATTAATACTCTTGGTAAGAAGGATGTGCGTTGTGATACAGTGGATATTGGCTCGGAACAAGAAGCTGGGGAGCCGAGTTCGAATTCCAGCTGAATCCATTGTATTCACTTATGCGCAAATACCCTTAGGAAAGGTATTAATCCGTCTCTTCCTTCAAGTTATGGGTTAAATAACAGGACAGATTGGGTTCTATAGCCTTGGTCGGCAACCAGTCTACCGCAGAAAGCAATGGCAACCTACTGCGGGATAATCTTCTGCCCAGTCAGTCATGTCTCTTTTGAGACATGATCACCCAAGCGTGTATCATGTATGGCACTTAACTGCCTGAAACTATTTCTCCCTGCACAATGTCGCCTCACTAGATATCTTGAGAAAATATCTTGGTATTGACATCTCACAATGGCTCCTAGAAAATGAATTGGATGAGTACTTGAACAAAGCATTTTTACAGGTAGTTGTTTTTTTTTTGTGGCATATCAACACTTCTATGGGATATTTAAGGCTGAAATGTAACTATTTTGTATGCAATTATTATTTTAGATAATAATGGTTTTAGTGATAGTAATTAACCTACAGATGAGGAAGAAGAGTTGGATTCATACTTTCATACCTTTTCCAAGGGTCAGTGAATATAACAAACCCAACTGGAATTGAAACTCAGCTCTCTGATTAACAATTCAGAGTTTATTATCCATTATACCACGTGCACATCAAAGCTTACGGCATCCGATACTTCTAAGTGGTCACTCATCTAAGTACTGACTAGGATCAACATTGCTTAACTTTGGTGATCATAAGGGGGAAACAGTTTTTCAATATGAAGTGGCGGTAAGCCTTTCCAGGTAGTAACAGCAAAAAAGCTATTTCTCTCATGGCCAACCTTAGAAGAGGTTAAGCAAAAATAAAACTGCTGCTACTACAACAACAAGGAAGACCGGGAGGAGGAGTGGTCAAAAGAAGTAGGGAAGTGGAAAGGAAACTTGAAAGAGAGAGTAAAAATAAGTGAATGGGAACAATGGGGAGTGAGAGAAAGGAAAACTTAAGCAAGAAATATAGGGAGCAAAGAAAAAGACTAGAAAAGAAAATTGGAAAGCATTAAAGAATAAAAAAAGGGAGAGAAAATGCCTAAAAAATGAAAGGAAAAAACAAAAAAAGAGACAGATTAATAGATAAGGAGAGTAAGTAAGAAAAAATGAGAGAAAAGAAAAAGGAAAGATGAGTATGTGAAAGAAAGTGAAGAGCAAAGAAATTAGAAAAGGAAAGAAGACTGAAGAGAGAGAAAGAGAGAGAGAGAGAGAGGGTGGGTAAACATAATACATAGAAGGTATAGTAAATGAATATTTATATAACAGGAGTCTTACAGATTTTATAAGAACTCAAATGCACTGGTAAAATGAAGAAGAAAAATATGTAGTTTCATTTTGCCAGCTGAGAAGTTCTACATTTAAAATTCAGGTTATAAGAACTTCTGCCAAAAAGCACCCAATAGATATCTAGAAATAAAGAAAGGTTTAAGTAACTTATCTGTTTAATCAACTAAAGAATTGCACATTAAAATGCTCATCAGGGTCAGATATTTGATAAAATCTATTGAACTTATTGAATCTAATATTTATACTCTTTCTTGAATATTAAATATATATAAGATGTAAGGGCAAACTAGATGCTTAGGTAGATATGAATAGACTTAGATAGATAGATAGATAGATAGATAGATAGATAGATAGATAGATAGATATGAAGAAAATAGGATATATAGATAGAAAGAGTCAGAGATAGAGATGAAGATAGCTATAAAGAGACTGAGATAGATACCAGAAGATAGATACTGAGTCACACTTAAACACAGAATAATATGTATATTTATTAATACATACTTTATTGTTCTGTTATATTACATTGAACACTGTTCTATTAACACCAAATAAATATTCATATTTTTTGTGTTCATTTATATTCATACCTATATATATATATATATACCCTCTTTGAGATTTCACTCACCTGATTGACTCAGTTGATTAAAATCTTAATTGGGCAGTTAAAATTTATTGCTTTACTCTCCTGCGGTCAATTAAAAATCTGCAATGCAACGTGTCCCTTCAAATATAAAAAAAAATCTGATTCCTTTTTACAACTCAAAAGTATGCCATTGAAGATTCACAAGTTACTTAGGATGACTTACAATGACATTATTGTACTTTTTGGTCTTATGCATGGCACCCGATTTACATCAAAATGTGTGGTTAAACAAAAGACAGTGAGATCCTGCAATCATCAAAGCAAGATCTGACAAATGGAACTTAGATTGACAAGCTCCCATTTTTTTTTCTTGTCCCGGTCAGTGCCGATCAGTGTAAACACTTCATTTAATTAATGCTTCCAGAGTGGAGCCAAAATGTCTCTGTCACCCAGATTAAAGACACTCACAGATTTTTAGAAACTCATTTGGAAAAATATTATCCTTGACTCAACATCTATATTTCTTCCCCACTTACAAAAAGTAAAAATGAACATTTGAAAGAAAGAAAAAAATATGCATACTTCTTTCAACCACGCACTGAAAAACAAATTACACAAATCATTTTTTGTAGAAAATCATTGAAAAAATCAGAGTTATTATTTTTTTATCATCTATGAGATGGAGGTTGTAGTCAAACAGAAGAAAGAAACTACCTCCACTCAATTGCCAAAAAAAAAACTGCCTATCATGATGTTAAAATAATAAAAACAGTTTTATCATCAAAATGTTTATGCTATTATTAAGAGGAAAGATCAAATTTTGTTGTTATTATTTGAAAAATCTTTTTAAATCCTTTCTAACACGTTCAAAATTTTAATTAAAATTTCATTTTTTGTTTTCCATCAGTGATTCATGCTATGTTTATGTAAGGTGACAATTAAGAAAATGGAGTCAATTGAGTAAAATGATTTTGGGGCAAATAAATTTTCCCTCACTCTCGACCACCACTTGAGTGATTTCTTTTTCAAATCTCAAAGGTTGTATATATCTAAACTTATTTATAAATGTAACTTTGTCTGTGTGTGTGCATCTCTGTGTGTGTGCGTGTGTCTGTGTGTGTGTCCGTTACCTATAGACTCCGAAATGGCTAAACCGATTTTCTTGAAAATTTACACAGTTGTACTATAAGCGTCTGCGAGTGTTCTTAGCTAGGTTTTGAGTCGAGATATCCCCAATAAATATTGAAAATCGATAATTGAAAAAATTGGGTTATAGAAGGAGTGGTCCGATTTTAATCAAATTTGATACACTCATAGACAAAGACATAAGAAATGGTATTCAGAAGCTTCAAGGTTGCAGTTCTTACAATAGTGCAGAAAATCGATAATATATATATATATATATATATATATATATATATAAAAGGCAAGATGTTTGTGTGTGTGTCTGTTTATCTGTCTGTATGTCCTTTATACAAATCCACAATTTTTATTCGATTCTCACCAAACTTCACACAAATATTCTTTAGGCTGAGTCTGAGCTCCAGGATCATAGATTAGTTTTAAAGCTTTCCATTGTTTGCTTTTGATTTTGTTGTCTGCAAAGTAAAGTAGGTCAGATGGGCACTGTCTGTGAGAAAAAGAGTACCATGAGACAATTCACTTCAGCAGAAATTTGGAAACATCATGCTGTACTGCTTGGCATTTCTGCTGGAAGCTCCAATATAAATATTTCAGAATGTTTGCATGTCAATCTGAACACAGTGCAGAGGATTTAAAAAGAGTTGGATGAAACTAATGGTGATTATGATGGCACAGCAGCTTGGGAAACTCACTCTGATCATACTGATGAGAAAAGAACTCAATTCCTCTTTCCTCAGTGCTTCAGACTCAATACGGAGACCTACATTAAGTGCCTAACTGAGGTAGTGCTGACATAGGGGAAGAGGGTGGCTGCTGGAAGAACCTCTGTCTAGCAACAAGATTCAGCACCATGCCACACAAGCAGGGGAACCCAGTAATGGCTGTCTGACAATTTCTGCGACCATATCATCCCTTACATCTGGCCACCTAACTCCCCAGACTGCAACCCCCTTGATTATTATGTGTGGGATAGAGTTGAGTGAGAGACCAACAAAACACAATTTAAAACCAAAGTATGAACTGAAGTCAAGGATTATGGCAGCATTCACCAACTTAAACAAGGAGACCGTCAGAATAGAAGCAGGAGATCCTGCAGTCATCTGGAGGCCAGGGTAGAAGCCAACAGTGATTTTATCCAACAAATTTACTCTGTATTATTTCAAGATATTTTTGTGTAATTTTGGTAAATATATAACTGTTCAAAAGAGATGTCAGTGATATCTTTATTTTTGTGTATTTTAGATGGCAATTCATCCCTGTATGTGTATATATGTTAATGCAATTTTTATCCAACATTATTTCTTTTTACTTAAACATTATTTTTAGTAGGTATATGTGTTTGAGTCACTACCTATGTTATTTATTTTCATAAATAATGAAAATAATAAATACTGGCCTAGGAATTCTCAGTCTAGGCCAGTTGTTTTAATTTCACTGTTAAAAGAAAATGAGGGCAGAAACTTAACACAAATAATTTTTATAGTAATAATATATGTATATATATATATATATATATATATATATATATATATATATATATATATAGATATGTCTGTATGTGTGTTTGTGCATCTCCATACTAACGAACCCTATTCCTTTGAAACCCTTGGTTCAATTTCATCCAAAATTGGGTCAATTGTCGATCATGATATGAACCTTTGATGTACACCAAGATTTTTCATATTGATTTACAGGGTATAGCAGAAATCACTGAAATGCTTAGAATTTACAAACTCTTCTTCTCTGAGATGCCTTATGCGAATTCAACCAAAATTGGGTAACTTGCAGATCAATGTCCTAATCTTTGATGTACACAAAAACTTTTTGAATCAATAGACAGTGTTCATCAAAAATCAATGACAAACATACTTTTGGGTAGCCTTTTGCACACATTTATGCATTTCCCCAAGACACTTCCCTCAAACTCAACCAAAATTGAGTCACTGGTAGATCAATGTCTAATGCTTTGATATGCAAACAAAAATTTAAATTGACACACAGGGTGCAGCAAAAATTAATGTTGATTTTTATGATCATTCATTTCTCCAAAACACTTAGTTGTATTCCAACAAAAACTAGGTCTTTTTGTAACTTCTGCCTTATCATATGCCATAACAATTTCAATTTTTCTGCAAGGTGCCAACTCTTCCAATGTTACGGGGACAATGCATTCACTTCTTCTGCATCATAAAGTCATCGTGTCACATTACAGGCTCCCGTAACACCCGCCCTTTTTCTTCAAATTGTACATACATCATTTCCATTTATTGGCAAAATTGACCAAGCATGGACATGGATCCCATTTTCCAAATACAACAAAAACCAATACTTACTTTTCATTTTTTTAACTTATGCATCATGGCAGCTTCATACTGGAGTTTTTAGAATAAGCACTTGCAATTCCCACTGGGCTACACAGCTAGTATATATATATATATATATATATATATATATATATATATATATATATATTAATATATATATATATATATATATATATATATATATATATAATGACTCATTCTGTCTAATCACCACACTTAATAAATGAACCCTTTCTCCCCTAAACTTTATGACTCTAACAAGATAACACTAAATACGTCTTTTCTAGGTCATATGACTTGGATTCTCTTTTTTGAAGGTTTTTTTTTAAATATTCAGAGGAAATTAAACCAAAGAGATGGGTTTATACATTTGTTGAAATAAGTTATAGCTTATAAACACTTTAGATAATGTGTTGTGTTTTCCTTTATAATTTTCACTTACTACATCTAATAATGAGTACATTCAAGTTTAACTCTGGTTATAGTCATAGTAATGCAGGCAAATGATATTAAAGAAACCTAATATTCATGAAAATGTAATGAATTGATAAAGTTTGAAAGTTTGTTATCATTCATTAATCTAACCAATCTCTAGTTTCAAAATAAATTTTTCTTTCAAAGGATAACTTCTCTCAACATACATGTGCAATTATTCCTTGGCTTCATTATTTCACTAAATCAGTCAGTTAAGTGCCATACGTGATACACACTTGGGCAATCATGTCTCAAAAGAGACATGACTGACTGGGCAGAAGATTATCCCACAGTAGGTTGCCATTGCTTTCTGCAGTAGACTGGTTGCCGACCAAGACTATAGAACCCAATCTGTCCTGCTATTTAACCCATAACTGGAAGGAATAGATGGATTAATACCTTTCCCAAGGGTATTTGCACGTAAGTGAATACAATGGATTCAACTGGAATTCGAACTCGTCTCCCCAGTTTCTCGTTCCGAGCCGATATCCACTGTACCACAACGCACAACCTTTATTTCACTAAATAATGGTCAAAAACTTAGGGAGTTTCTTAGCTTGATTGTTAGAGTGACTAAAACAAAAAAAAAAACAAAAACAACCATTACACACAAATGCACAATGTGGCATTATGGAGATGAAAAAGGAAAGCCAGTTTTAAAGACACACATTATATATTTTATAATTTTCCAAAATAAGGCTTAAGTTGTCTTATATAGTGATTCATAATGTTAACTCTAACAAAAACATACATGGCATTATGAAAGGTTTCAAATATCCAAGGTAGCAGGAAATGTTCTTTTTTTTTTTTTTTTTTTTTTTTTTTTAAATAATGTCATAACCCTTCAAAAGGAAGATGAGTATGACATTCCATAATTCTTTTTCTTCATTATTTGTGAATTACCATTCATTCTTGGAAAAGATAGTAGAATGATTTGTCATTACAGTCTGGAATTCAGAATTTTTCTTCACTCAGACTGGTTGCTACTCAAAGCCAGAGAACACAGTCTTTCTTGCTATTTAAGCCAAAACCGCAAGAAATGATGGATTCATGCCTTTTTCAAGGACATTTGTACAAAAGTGAATGTAATAGATTAGCCCAGAAATTGAACACAGATCCTTAATTCCCTTTTCATATGAAAATTCATTGCACTACCCACATATCCAGTAACTGCATTAATAGATTTGATTTGATTTATCTTTATAAAGCCTAGTCTTATACAGCAATTTCTAATAATATCATCCGTGTTTTAGTTAATTATGTTAGGGCTCAAATACCCAACATGACAATAAATGCGTTTATAAAATTTACATGAAAATAGTAATAATAAGACAACTGTGGAAATATGTGAATATTACAAGAATTTTATGTGCTTTTTAAGGTTAACCAAAATCACTAAACAAATAACTAGAGTCAATATATTCAATAAATCAAGAAAGGTTCAAGTGACTTATCTCGTGTTTTTTCATGTTGAAATGCTCATCAGGGCCAGATACTTGATAAGTCTATTGAAATTATCAGACCCCTTATTTATACTCAGTTTTGATAGAGATTAACTATTTTTATACAGCAATTTCTAATGATTAATGAAAACAGTATTATATTAGGGTTCAAATACCCAATATAACAATGAATGTGTTTATAAAATCTATATGATAATAATAATAATAGTAATAATAGTAATAATATTAAGACAACTGGGGAAATAAATGAAAATTACTAGAATTTCATGTGTTTTTTTTTTAGGTTAGCAGAACTTCTACCAAAAAGGACTAAACAGATAACTAGAGCTATAATATTTAATAAATTAAGAAAAATTATCTGCATAACCAACTCAAAAGTTTCTAATTGAAATGCTTATCATGGTGAGATGTTTGATAAATCTATTGAACTTATTATCAGATCCCTTTTATATTTTCATTCTTGATAGAGATTAACTACTGTTAAATAACAAATACTAATGAAGAAATCAAGTAAATGACAAGTTTATAAAATATGACAATGTTTGGTTGGTGAGGATTTTTATTAATAAATTTTTATTTCTGAATCAATTTAGAATGCCTGACTTATTAAAGAAAATTCTAAGATACTTTCGCAATCAACACCATCTGAAATACAAGCAAACAGGTATTATAGGCAAAAAAATATATAATTTCTGACATTAATATTTTCTAGAAAAACATCTCACTGAATCTTTTTTAGTATTAAACTGATGCCATTCCTTGTTTAATAAAAGTTTGGTGTCTGCAACTTTAAAATAATTAAAATATTATTTTTAATCATTTCAACTGAAGCAAAATGTTAAAGTCACTAAGACACAAGGGGTTATTGAGAGTGAAATAATCTTATGAAAAATATTATTAAAGAGAGAGAAAAATAAAAAACAGGTTTCAAGGCAACAGAAGATGCTTATATTATTGCATTTGAATTTTTGAAACAAAGTTGAGCGGAAAGCTAAAAGATAGAAGAGAGTTCCACAAGTGAGAAGTGTGAGAGAAGAAAATTAACATAGAAATTACATTTAAATCTAGCCATTTAAACTGTAAAATGATAAAACAATGTACCAAAAAGATACCTTGACTTCACAAATTTAAACACAGTACCAGATTACAACAATTAACATGATGATACTGAATGTTGTAAGGATATCAATATGTGTTTGATATCTATAGTGAAGTTAACTCCCTATCAGGGGAGAAGACAAGCTTATCAATCATTTCTCAATAAGAGAGAAGTTCTCCCCACACACAAACACACCCACATATAAAGTGCGTAACAACTAATTGAGAATAAACTATAATATAAAGAAAAACAAATATATTCACCAGAAAGAAAAATTAATATATTTTCAAAAATATTTGTTCAACTTAGAAAAACAAGGAAATTTTGAATTTCTGGGATGAGGAGTTATTATTATTATTGACATTGAGAATAATTTATCATTATCATTGTTGTTTTATAAACACAACAATAAGTATATTATTTTTATTTTTTTTTTTAATCGTATCACCCTAAGCAAGGTGGTAACGCCACTGATGTGCAGGGGGCTACGTAATAGTGAAAAGATAAGAAAAGATAAAGCCGGAAACCACATCCTAAACAGGGAACAAGAGATGAGCCTCTTAACCTGTTCAATAGACATGGGTGGAGTGTGAAACAGGTGATAGATAGATCTATCTACTCCAATTGAAAAAAAAAAAAAAACACATGGTGGTGGATTACTAAGTTTTAACATAGTAAAAGTCCAGTCATGAGATATCTGCTAAAATCAAAAATTAAAGAAAACCAATTAAACATGAAAAGCTTAAAATTTAAAATTAGGCAGAAAAAAAAAAGACTTACTTTAAGAATATTTCAAACAAAACAGAATTCCAACACGACACGAGGGTCTTTGAATTTTGGTTACACCAAGATGGCCAATGAGAGACCCATGAGAGTCAAATTACAGACAGCAGAGGGGAGGAAAGTAGACAGACTAATATACGGCTTGACGAAAGAAAGAAAGAAAGAAAGAAAGAAAGAAAGAAAGGAACTAGCAATATGCCAGTCAAGAGATATCTGCTAAAATCAAAAATTAAAGAAAACCAATTAAACATGAAAAGCTTAAAATTTAAAATTAGGCAGAAAAAAAAAAGGACTTACTTTAAGAATATTTCAAACAAAACAGAATTAAGAAAATATTTGTGGAAGGTTGAGGTAGGGTGATAATTTCATCTTGAAAAAATATTCAACTTGTCTACAAAGAAAAGGAAAGGAAAAGAAGAAAGCAAGTAAAGTACAAATCCACAATTTCTATATTCCAGAGGCTGTTATTACATCTAATAAGTATTGTTGAAGTTTTGTATATATATTAGACACAGGACAATTTCTTAATGACTCTTCATACTCAGACTGTTACATCTGTCTGTGACTAAGACTATCATACAGACTCACTACTTGATACTTTGTATGTTATTGATACCTGACATGTGGACATAATATTAGACATGACATGTGCTTGAACATTTATTGTTGGGCTCAATTTAAATGCATGTTATTTGAAGAGTATATAATTTCTAATAAGTTTCTAACAATAGATACTTAAAAGCTGAAACTTTTCAGTTTAATAATTGTTTTACATGATATTTTTTTCACTTCAAACATTATTTTTAGTGGATACTTATATTTGAGTAGAGGCTCTGTTTATTTATTATAACAATATATTTATTTATTTTTGTCTACCAGTTAAATATTCAAGAATTTTTATTAAAGAAAAATTTGCCCTTAAGTGCAGGAATTGAACCTGTATCACTCAGGGTAGAAGTTACCATTTAGCCAAGCATGCCTTACCAACTTGGCTATGAAGAGCAGTTGGTCAGTTTTTTTTACATCTTGCACAGTTTTGAATCCAAATATAAACAAAGATTTTTTTAATTTTTATTTTAATGTGTATTTTTTTTAATCCAACAAATTTTCATTATATTAAATGTTATTTTTACTGAATACTCCATTTATTTGAGTAGGTACTCCATTTATTTATTAAACAGTATATTTATTTTTGTCTAACTGCTCTTCATAGCCAAATTGGAAAGACATGCCTGGCTAAATGGTAGCTCCTTCTGCTCTAAGAAATGCAGCTTCAATTCCTGTCAAAGAATGCAATTTTTTCTTTAATAAGATTTCTTCAACATTCAGGCTGGTTGACAAAAACAAAATATATTGTTTAATAAATAAATGAAGCATGTCTACTCAAATACAAGTATCCACTAAAAGTAATGTTTTGAAATTATAAAAATCTATCAGATTAAAAAAATATATTTTTATGATATGTAATTTTTATCATTCTCTATAAATTATAACTTAAATTTACTTTAACTTGGTATGCACTAAGTAGATATGTCATATTTTATTAATAATTTTCAACAAAAAGAGTTTTTATTTTGTTTGAAATTTATTTTTTATTTGAATATGTTTTCATAATGTGTCCACTGTAAGTTAAATCTAAGTTGTTTATTTTACCAAATTTTAAATCATAGATTTTTAAAGTTTTTTAGAAATGCTACTTGTTATTAAATACAATCTCCCTCAGATTTGTGGATGGCCTTATTGTGGACCCAAAAACAACTGCATACTGAGATCAGGTGGTTCATATTTATATAGTCATTCCCATTCACAATGGTACTTTTCAATGAGTCCTTGATATTGTTAACTTACTGGTTTGTTTTCTTCTTTATAATGATCAGTTTGTAGTAGTCCAGGAAATTAAAATCAGGAAAGCTAGGTAGCCACATGCTGCTGGTAGCAGGTCATGGCCTTCATTAGTCATGACTCAGGATCATCGCAGATGAGATGAAGTTAGATAGTATCCCGAGAGGTTTCTTGCTGGGATCTGCACAGAACCATCTATATTTCCTCTTGGTCAACTTTTGACCCTCATTGAAGTTGTTCACATCAAAGAAGGGCATGTTGAGCTCTTGAAAGTGCTTAAACTTGTTCAGTAAGTGCTTCAATCAGATCCCTTGTTTCTTTCTAGTCATATTAGATATGAAAGGCTTGTGCCTGTTGTCCTCATTCAGCATGCATCTGATAATGGACGCTCACTGCTTGGTGATGATGCTCCTCAAATTTGTTAGAGCTTCTGCTACTCAGTCATCTTTATAACAACTGACAATTTAGAATGTTTCTTTTTCTTGGCCAGAGATGACATGTCCTTGCTAAAAGCCTATAGCTCATTCTTGATTTTGAATACAAAGGAAACTAGATATCTCCAAGGTTCGGTAGTTAATGTCTAGTGCCACAAGGACAGTCTATTTTTTCATTTCCTGTATCAGATTAGAAGCCGCCATGTTAACGCACTTCATACATATGCAAGAGAAATGAGAATATCAGAAATGTTTCATGATGCAAAGAATTGCATTATGTTTTTTTTCATTTATAGCCAGCTAAAGGTGTGATCTTAAATACTTTGTACAGGGTGCGATGGATAAACTGTCATCTAAATGATGCAGAAATGAAAATAACATAGATATCTCATTTTAACAGATATATTTATAAAAATTACACAAAAATATCTTTAAATACTAAAGAGTAAATTTATGAATAAAACTTAAACCATGGACTTCAGACAACTTTGGAATCTCCTGGAACTCTTCTATATGGTCTCCATGTTTAAGTTGATGAATGCTGCTATAATCCTTGCTTTCTGTTCATTTTTGGTACTACAAATAGTTTTGTCACTCTCTTGCTCAACTGAGTTCAGATAATAAGCAAGAGGTTTACTGTCTGGAGATTTAGTTAGCCAGATGCAAGGGTTGATGTGGTCACAGAATTTGTCTGACAGTCATGACTGGGTTCTCCTGTTTGTGTGACATGGCACAGAGTCCTGTTGCCAGATGTAGGATCTTCTAGCAGCCACCCTCTTGACCCAGAGCAGCACTATCTCCTCAAGGCACTTGATGTAAGCTTCCGTGTTTAGTCTGAGGCCATGTAGAAAAATGAATAGAGGCATAATGTTGGCATCACTAGTTATCACTCCAAACATCATTAGACTCATCCAACTCTTTCATAACCTTATGCACTGTTCACAGATTGACACCCAAACACTTTAAAATGTCTATATTGGAGATTCCGGTGTGAATGTCAAACAGCCTGTTTCTAAATTTCTTGAATAGTGTCATAGTATTCTTTTTCTCACAGATGATGCTTGACTGACCCTACTATACTGTGCAAGTGATAAAATTAAAAAACAAAAAGATAAACTGACAACAATCTATGCATCACACCCTGTACATGAGATTCAACATAAAAGTTGAGGGAAATAAAACTAGCAACTAGATTCCACAAAAGAAAGAAAATAATTGATAGAAAATGATATTCTTTGTTTACTGGGAGAATGATTTCATGAGATATGCAGAATGTCTAGTGAGACAAGGGGAAAACAGTGAAATTGATAAAATTTATTCAGATTATACAAAGATTATATATTCCTAATTATATGCGAATATATATACATTAAAGCACAATGATAAAAATATTTTACACAGAATTATTTTTATTTTTCAACAAACTTCTTTATTCTCCATAAAGCATACAGATTAAATATCATACAATAAAAATTTCAAATCAAAATTCAACTAATAAATATTTTAAGCTAAACTTATTAATCCTCTGAGAATATATATTATATTTAAAATAAATAAATGCAGAAATTGATTATTGAATTAAAATAAAATGAATAATAATAGCATTAATATAAGAAAAATAAGTAAATAAATATCTATAATCAAAAAAGAAAATAAAAAATTCAATAAAATTTACAAACTTTCATTTATTAGGCATTAAATTACATCACTTAGCATCCTTTATAGTGTCCTTTGATGCTCACAGTTAGCCTTAAGTGGATTTTTCACTGTTCTTAAATTTAAAATTTTGAAATCCTACTTATATATTTTACTTCTGTTTATAAATACATATTGCAACAACAAATAAAGTCCATCAGGGGATGAAATAAGTTCTTTTTATCTTTATTCATATTGTTTTCTAATATTTTCTTAATATCTGAAATTTCCAGAAATTTAGAAATGACATGCTGTACTGCTTAGCATTCATATCAGAATACCCAATATAAACATTTCAGAGTGTTTGGGTGTCATGCTGAAAACAGTGCAGAAGATTTGGAAAGAATTGGATGAGTGTAATGGTGATTACAAAGTTGTTTGGAGTGATCACTAGTGATGGCAACATTATACCTCCATTCATCTTCCCCCAGAGTCTCAGACTCAACATGGAGGCTTACATCAAGTGCCTCGGGGAGGTAGTACTGCCCTGAGTCAAGAGGGTTTCTGATGAAAGATCCTATGTTTGGCAACAGGAGTCTACAACATGTGACACAAGCAGGAGAACCCAGTCATGACTGTCTGACAATTTCTGTAGCCACATCACCCCTTGCATCTGGCCACCTAAATACCCAGACTGCAAACTCCTTCATTATTATGTGAGGGATGTAGTTAAGTAGGAAACCAACAAAACTCTTTGTAATACCAAAGATGACCTGAAGCCAAGGAGTATGACTGCATTCATCAACTTAAACAAGGAGATCATTCAGAAGAGATGCATGAGACTCTGAATTGTCTGGAGGCCATAATTGAAGCCAATGGCAATTTTATTGAATAAATTTAATTTTTAGTATTTCAAGATATATTACAACAATTACACAAAAATATCTGTTAAAAGGAAATGTCAAAGTTATTTTCATTTTTTTATAACTTAGACAATTTATCTATCGCAGCCTATATATATATATATATATATATGGTTTGAATACACTTTGTGCTTAATACCAATGTGATTGCTTTTGCAGTTCAGAATCTGCAGTTGTGGAATGTACAATTTTTAATAAATGGGTAAATGAAGGTTCTGGTATATTGGTATATTCAGTTCAACTTATATCATCGATTCAACAATATAAATTACTTTGTTTTTTTCACATACACACAAATCTTAATCTGAAATAGTCAAAATATTGAGTTAATAAAGAACAAGAACTCATGTATAGATAAAAACTAGGAAAAGCTTATTTTGTCATGGGGCAAAAAATAAGAAAAATAGGAGAATACTGAAAGTATATATAGAACTAATTTAAGAAATAAAAAACACCCAAAAATTCAGAGTTTCACATTCTGTTATTTACCTGGATTTAAACAGTGAAAGAAAGGTTTTTCTAGTAAAACAATCAAACACATTGGCACAGAACAGATCTTTATGTAAAACATACAAACCCATGGCCAGAGTAAAAGTTTTTATGTAAAACATACAAAAACAAAACCAGGAAACATGTTTTTGTTAAAAACATACAAATCCATGGCTGGAACAGGTTTCTTCTGCAAAACATATTAAAAATGGCCAGGGTACAGGTTTTTATATAAAACACACAAATCCATGGTAAAGGGACAGGTTTTTGCGTAAAACATACAAAACATGGCCACGGAACAGGTTTTTATGTAACACATGCAAAAACATGGAAAGGTGACAGGTTTTTATGTTAAACATACAAACACAAGCCAGACAACAAGTTTTTGTGTAAAATATACTAATTCATACATTTTGTCTGAAAAGTCAGAATCAAATAATTACATTTTATTTATCCAACTGAACTTTATATATGATTAATAATCCTTACAATTTACCTTGGTAAAATGCAACGTATATATATAAGATTTAATGTAAATACTGTTCTTTTATATGTCTACTAGTATATAAGAAAAGGAAATCATTTTTATTTTATGCCCTAAAACATTAAGAGCATAAGAAACTGAAATACTCATTGCAGAAATTAAGATTTAATTAAAAACAAAGAATGCAGCAATTCTTGACAAACTTTCATCTTCAAACTGTTCAGGCTATGAGTGCTAGGATCAGTACTGGAAATAAAAGCCTGAGGAATTGGAAAATGAAAGATTTCTTGCTAAGAATTGCTGTGCCCTTTATTTTTAATTTGATCTAATATATATATATATATATATATATATATATATATATGTCTTATACAAGCGCAATTGATATTATTAAGAGTTTACTTATTAATTACAAGCTTAAAAGTCACACACCATAGAGACTTTTAGGTTAGCTCCTGGAGAGGTCTATTTGGGACTCCAGCCCAAAAATAGAGTTATCTCTGGTCAAGCTTAGGAAACAGGAATGATAATTTTGAAGAAATACTTTTGAATTTATCAATTAACTTTATTCAAAACCTCACTTTAACTTTGATTCAAGGCAGAAGCCTAATTCTGGCCTAAAAATAACTTTGGACCAAAAATTGAATTCTTCAAATCATGAACTTCATGGAACATCAACTGAGTTAATTCTTCAAATCACAAACTCTACAGAACTTTAAAACCTCTAATAACAAAACCTCTTGTATTCCTTGGCATATTGAAGAAATAAAATTGATTTCATCAATTCTTAAATTTTTGGGATATTTTAAACTGAATTTAAAACAAAAAGCTTTTTAATTCACTAAGTTTTCATGCTACTTTAAAGTGAATATAAATTAAAAACTTTTAAAATTACTAATATTTTCTAGATAGATTAGCTGAAAGTACTTGGGTCCAAAAATGCAAGAAAAATATGTGTGTGCTTATAATAAGGCCTTGAAATCTACAGGGTATAGAAATTATATATATTAGGACATTGAATAAGTGCTCACTGTTTTCCAAGAGATGGCATCTGCAGAACTGTGTGCATGTAGTTTCAGGTATCTATAAGGATGTACTATAAGCAAGCTTGAAAGTGAAGTGTTAATAACTGTTTTTTATAGCATTAAACATGTCAGATTTCATGCCAAAGAAAGTGTATTTTTGGGTAATTTTACTGCACTACTTTATTCAAAAGAAATCTGCAGCTGAAGCACACAGAATTTACGTTGAAACTTACAGTGATCATGCTCTGTTGGAAAGAATATGCAGAGATTGGTTTAGACACTTCAAGAATAATGATATTGATGTTGAAGATAACATATGCTTTGGCGCAAAGACAAAGAATTGGAGGAATTTCTTCATGAAGAATCATGTCAGGTGCTAGCTGGACTTGCAGACTCATTAGAATTTGATCAAACAACAATTTCCAAACATTTTAAAGCATTAGGAATAATTTAAAAGTAAGGACGTTGGGTGCTGTACAAGTTGAAGCCAAGAGACATCAAATAGCGTCTTGTCACATGTGAACAGCTGCTTCAATGGCAAAAAAGGAAAGGTTTTTTGCATTGTATTGC